>MCFG01000204.1:0-72500 GCA_002104895.1 Anaeromyces robustus | reverse complement strand
AAAATTAAAAGTATACAAATATTCATTTTTTTTTTTTTTACTTTGTATTTTTTCTTTTTTTTTTTAATCAATTTATATTAAAATTGAAAATAAAATTTTAATCTATATTTAATATATTTAATTATTAAATTATTATTAATAAATCATTTATAATATAAAAACATAATTAATTACTTTAGTATTTATTGTATTTATTATCCATATTCTTTTTTACAGTTAATATCAAATAAGAATAGTAATAAGAATACATATTAATATAAATAGTAATAACAACATTAAAATATTATTATTATTAACAAACAAAATAATAAAAATTAAAGATTTTTGTTTGATTAATTTCAAATAGAAAAAAAAAACATATATATATATAATTTTTATATATTATTAATTAAAATAAAAATAATTAAAAAAAAAAATAAAATAAAATAAAATAAAAATAAAAAATATATTAAAATATAAATAATGTCATTGGTAGGAAAAAGAATTAATTATGATGGAAATTTAGGAATTGTATTATATGAAGGACCTGTTACAAATAGTAATATTATATGGTTAGGAATACAATGGGATGATCCTAGTAGAGGAAAACATAATGGAGAATATAAAGGTGTAAAATATTTTACACCTACTATAGAAAATTCTGCATCGTTCATTAAAAAGAATTCACCATCACTTCAAGTTGGTCAGTCTTTTCAAGAAGCTTTAATTAAAAAATATATAATAAAAGAAGAAAAGGATAAAAATGCAGAACCAGTAGTATGGGGTAAAGTAGTTGAAACAGTAGGATTTGAAAAAATTGACAAAAAACAAAGTCATTTAAATGAACTTATTGAAGTAGGTTTAGATTTTCAAAATATTGAAAAAGCTTTTACAGATAATGATACCAAAGGAAAAATAAAAGAAATTTGTCCAAATATTGAAGAATTAAATTTATCAAATAATTTATTTACTCATTGGGATGATGTATTTGACATTTTAAATGAACTTGAACAACTTTCTGTATTATTTTTAAATAAAAATAAAATTAATCCTAACTCCTTAACATCCATTACAAGAAATAATAATGCAAAATTTAATAGTATTAAAACTTTATCACTAAATAAATCAATAGATGAATGGGAAATTGTTAAAAATTTAGAACCTTATTTCCCAAATTTAGAAAATATTTCTTTAGGTTTTAATAATTTTACTAATTTATTACCAATACTACAACCTAATCAATTTTCTGCATTAAAATCAATAAATCTTGAATCTAATGCATTGGCTTCTTGGACAGTTATTGAAAATACCCTTGGTAAATTACCATCACTTGAAACTTTAAAAATGGATTATAATAAAATAAAATCAATTCAATATACTTTAGGTACTTTTGAAAAATTGGAAACTCTTAATTTAAATAATAATGAAATAGATAATTGGGAAACGATTATAGAATTAGATAAATTCCCATCTTTACAAAAATTAAGACTTTCAAGAAATCCATTAGGTGATTCTGTTGAACCAGCAGCGAATTATAGAATATTTGTTATAGGTAGAATAAGTAAATTAATCCAATTTAATGGAAGTTCAATTAGTAAAAGTGATCGATATGATTGTGAAAGATATTATATTAATTATGCTTATCAAGAAAAACAAAAAATGAATTGGTCAGAAGAAGAATTTACAATAAAACATCCAAAATTTAAAGAACTTCAAAATTATCATGATTTAATTTTAATTAAAAAAGAAGATAAAGCTCAAACTCTTGAAACTTTATTAATTACTGTTCAGATTTCATGTCCTCAACGTACAAAAAAAATTGCAAAAAAAAAATTACCACCAGATACCACCATTCTTACTCTTAAAGGAATTATACAAAGATTATTTAAAGTACCACTTCTTTCTCAAAAGTTACATTTAGTTGAAAATAATAATACCAATAATAGTAATAATAATTCTGTAGAAGTAACACCAATTAATAGTATTGAAAGTATTCCAATACAAACTACAGAAACATTAGAAGTTAATAATACGGATATAACCAATTATTTTTTAAAAGATGAAAAACTTAAATCATTAAATGAAAAAATTTTTTCTATTTTAAAAGCTAATAATATAACAAATATTAGTAGTATATCTGAAATTGATGATGATATTAAAACACTTTCTCATTATAATATAATGAATAAAGATATGATTATCGTTACCATATAATTAAAAAAATTAATAATGAAAAAAAGAAAAAAAAATGGAAATAAAAATCAAAAATAATTATAATAATAAACTTTATTTAAATATTTATATAATTATAAATATATCAACAGCAAAAAAAAAAAAAAAAATCAAAAGAAATAAATTCTTTTAAATAAATAATTAATTTATATTTATAAAATAATCATACTTTAATTATTATGTATTTATTTTAAAATATATATATATAATAATGATAATAAAAAAATTGATGATAAATAATAATAATAATAATTCTAAATAACAAATAAAAAATTAAAGCTATATTATTTATTTTTCAACTAATATATATAAATTAGTATTTTATTTATTTAATTAATCATTAATGTTTTTTTTTTTTTTATTTTATAATTATTATTTATTAATTCTTTTATTATATTATTTATTTACATAATACTTATAAAAATCTTTTTTGTTCTATTATTATTATTATTAATATTATATGGTTTAAATATTGGTTTAATATTTATAAATATAAATACATAGTTTTTTTAATTAATATTTTTTTTTATTTTTGTATAACTAATTTTTATTTTTTTTTTTATTATATTATTAATACTTTTTTTTTTTAATTTATTTATTTATTTATTTATTTATTTATTTATTTATTTATTTATTTATTTATTTATTTATTTATTTATTTATTTATTTATTTATTTATTTATTTATTTATTTATTTATTTATTTATTTATTTATTTATTTATTTATTTATTTATTTATTTATTTATTTATTTATTATAAAGTATATAAAATCATATAAAACTTTTTTGCTTTTAAAAAAAGACAAAATATTTTAGGTATTATAAAGTATTAAGTAAAATAAAATGACAAAATACATTCCATAAAGTGATTCTATAAAAAAATAAAAAAAAAAAAAATCCAATTAAACATAATGTGTTAATTGTTAAATAAAATATAATAAAAACAAGTTTTTTTTTTTTTTTTTTTTTTCTTATTATTTTATTGAAATGAAATATTAGTTTTTTTTTTATACACCTTCTAACAATTGTCTTTACTAATATTGTAAAATAAATTTTATTTTACAATATTAATATTAATATACCTGATCATAAAAGTGGAATATCCAATTAAATGACTAAATAATTAAAAATAAATATTTTTAAATTTTAATATAAATTCTATTATTCATCCTTTAACAAAAAACTCTATAAAGATATAAAGAGATATATCATAAAAAAAAAAAACTTAATATCATCATAAAAAACTCAATAAATCTTAAAAATAATAAAAACTTTTCCTTTTTTTTTCCTTTCTCTCTTTCTCTTCTTTTATTTCGTCTATATATATAATTCTTATTATTATTAATGATTATATTTTATTATTTATTATTTTATCAATTAATTTTATTACTATTTATAAATCTTTTTAACTATTATCATTAACATTCTCTCTTTCTTTAATTTAAAATGATATTATAAGAAAAAAAAAGAAAGTTTAAACTATATATAAAAAAATTAGAAATTTTAGAATAGTATATATTAAATCATTTTTACTATTTCTTATTTCTTTTTATTTTATATTATTTTTTAATTATTTTATTTTGTATTATATTAACTATAATTATTATTATTATTTTTCCGTTCTTTTTTCAAAAAAATTTTTATTATTTATAACTAAAACAATATGAAATATTTAAAACATTTCTAAGAATGAAATTTTTAAAACCTATAAAAAAATATTCCACAATTCATTAAAATAGATATTATTATGGTTTTTTATTTATTTATTTATATTATAATACTATAAATTAAATTTGTTTTAGATAATAATATATAACATATAATATATTAGAATATTTATTTTATGATTTATTTAATTATATCTATTTATTACCATATTATTTTTATCATTTATTATATATTATATTATAATATATTATAAATATATTTATTTATGATGTCAAGTTATTTTAATCTATTTTTTAACTTTCTTTTTTTGTAACTATACCATATTAATTAATTTACGGTCATTCTTTAATTTATTTTTAAATTATATTATTTAATATTATATAATATTTATTATTTTATTATATGATAATTAGAAAATTTTTAAATAATAATATATAATATAAATAATAAAATATATAATAATTATCAAACAATATATAATAATATCCATTATAAATATATAATAAAAATATAAATTATTATATATTTATTATTATATTATTATTTTATATTACCATGGAAAATTACTATATAATTTAATATATTAAATATAATCTTAATAATTAATATAAATTACAACATATTACAATTGAATAATAAATAATAAATCTTATTTACTATAAAAATTATTTATAATTATTATTATTTATTATTATTATCAATTGTTTTATATTAATAATATATTGCCGTTTTAAATTTAAAATTCTTTAAATAATACGGCTTGTTTTTTAATGCACAAGAATTTTATAATAAGATACTTAGTATTGAATATCAGCCAATCATTTATATTAAAATAATAAAAATATTAAATTAAAACAATATATTTATATTTATATATATTTCATATATTGTTATTCTAAAATTTTTTTTTTTTTTTTAAATTAAATATTAATATAAATAATTATAATTATTAATTATAGTAAATAGAATTATGATATAAAATAAAAGAAATTTTCTCTTTTTTTATTTACTTTTTTTTTTTCAAGTTTTTTTCTTTTTTCTATAATCATTTATATTTATTTTTATTTATATATATATTTTAATTTATTAATTATAAAAATATTTATTGTATAATATTTATAATAGTAATTTAAAATTTCTAAATAAAATTGTATATATTTCTAACAGGAAAAGAAAAAGAAAAAATCAATTTCAATTTATAATATATATATAAATAAATAATAATTAAAACAATTTTTTTTTTTTCAATACAATTTGTCATTAATACAATCATAAATAAAAAACAAAAATTCATAATATATAATATTTATTTGAAATAAATAATAAAAACATTAACACAATTGTTCAACAAATCAAAATTATTTTAATAAAAATAATTCAAAAATGAAAATTTTTAATACTTTATTATTAGCTGGTGTATCCATAATTATGGGTGCCCATGCTGCAAGTTCAATGGAATTTGTTAAAAATTTAAGAATCGGTTGGAGTTTAGGTAATACTTTAGATGCCGATTGTTCAGATAGTTTAGATTATTCAGCTGATCAAACAGCTTCAGAAACTTGTTGGGGTAATGCAAAGACTACTGAAGGTCTTTTTACTGCCTTAATGAAAGAAGGTTTCAATCTTTTCCGTATTCCAACCACTTGGGATGGTCACTTTGGTGCTGCACCAGATTATAAAATTGATCCAACTTGGATGAAAAGAGTTCACGAAGTTGTTGATTATGGTTATAAAAATGGAGCTTATGTTATTTTAAATATTCACCATGAAAAATGGAATTATGCTTTTTCCAACAATTTAGAAAAAGCACAAACTATTTTAGTTGCTATTTGGAAACAAATTGCTGCTGAATTTGCTAATTATGATGAACACTTAATTTTTGAAGGTATGAATGAACCAAGAAAGGTTGGTACAGATGTTGAATGGAATGGTGGTGATCAAGAAGGTTGGGATTTCGTTAATAAAATGAATGCTCTTTTCGTTAAAACTATTCGTGCTACTGGAGGTAAAAATGCTAATCGTCATTTAATGGTTCCAACTTATGCTGCTACTTCTATGGATGGTGCTGTTAATGCCTTCGTTTTACCATCTGGTGATAGTAATTTAATTGTTTCTATTCACGCTTACACTCCATATAATTTCGCTTTAAATAATGGTGATGGTGCTGTTTCAACTTTCAATGATTCTGGTGATTTAAATCAACTTTTCAATTTACTTAATTCTAAATTCATTAGTAAAAATATTCCAGTTATTATTGGTGAATTTGGTGCTATGAGTCGTAATAATGATCCAGAACGTGCTAAATGGGCTGAAGCTTATACTAAAGGAGCTAAAGCTATTGGTGTACCATGTGTTGTTTGGGATAATGGTGTTTTCGAAGGTTCTGGAGAACGTTTCGGTCTTATTGATAGAACTTCTTATCAAATTAAAGCTCCATCTGTTGTTAGTGGTTTCATGAAGGGTCTTGGAAATCCAGGTCCAGTTACTCCAACTAATAATCCAGTAGACACTACTTCTAATACTACTGCTGATACTACTGCTGATACTACTGCTAACACTACTACTGATAACACTACTATTGATACTACTGCTAACACTACTACTGATAATACTACTACTGATACTAATACTAATACTAATGTCGATACTAACACTAATGTTGATACTAACACTAATATTCCAACTACTCCACCAGTTGTTGATGATAGTAACAATGTACCAGATACTCCACCAACTACTACTACACCAGATAATTCTAATAGTAATGGTGGAGGTTTCCCAGGTTTTGGTGATGCTGGTGCCGGTGGTGCCGGTGGTTTCCCAGGTTTTGGTGCTGGTGGTGATGCTGGTGCCGGTGGTTTCCCAGGTTTTGGTGCCGGTGGTGCTGGTGATTTCCCAGGTTTTGGAGGTGGTGATGCTGGTGCCGGTGGTTTCCCAGGTTTTGGTGCTGGTGGTGCCGGTGGTGCTGGTGGTTTCCCAGGTTTTGGAGGTGGTGATGCTGGTGCCGGTGGTTTCCCAGGTTTTGGAGGCGGTGATGCTGGTGCCGGTGGTTTCCCAGGTTTTGGAGGCGGTGATGCTGGTGCCGGTGGTTTCCCAGGTTTTGGTGGTGCTGGTGGTGCTGGTGGTTTCCCAGGTTTTGGTGGTGGTGATGCTGGTGCCGGTGGTTTCCCAAGTTTTGGAGGTGCCGGTGGTTTCCCAGGTGCACCAATGAGTAATGCAACTCCAAGTACTAATGATGTTGATACTACTACCACTGTTATTGATGATACTAGTGCTAACACCACATATGATGATACTAGTGCTAACACTACTGTTGATGATACTAGTGCTAACACCACTTATGATGATACTAGTGCTAACACTACTGTTGATAATACTAGTGCTGACACCACTTACGATAATACTAATGTTGATACTCAAGCTCCAGTTACCTCTGATCCATCTACTGACGAACCAGTTGTTGGTAATGGTGATTACTTTAGTTGTAAGAGTGATGATTGGGAATGTAAATCAAAGATGGCCAACCAATGTTATAAAGAAGCTGAATCATGTTGGACAAGTAATGATACCAGTGCCTATGGTCAATGTGAAGATCTTATTAAGAACTGTAATAAGATCTGGCAAAGTTAAATTTAATATGTAAAAATGATTTAATTTTTTTTTTTATAGAATTTTAAAAGTATTATTAATAGATATTCAATTATGTAAAAATATATATATTTAAAAATGTAATTTGTTTTTTTATCCATGATAAAAAAACAAAAAAAATATTATGTTAAATTTTTATTACATTTATAATATATATATTAGAAAAAAGTATTAATGACAAGAAAGGAAAAAAAAATAGAATTATATAATATTTTAAAAATTTTTTTTCTACCTTATTATTTATATTTTAAAATATAGACCAATATATTATAATATTAATTAAAAATTACACATTTGTATATAATAAATAAATAAATAAAAGCAAGACTTTTTTTTTATAATATAATAAAGAATTAATAAAAAATGATATTAATATTTAAAAATTAATGGTGTTATAATTTGTGTAATTCATTTTTTATTTTACGATTTAAATTAATTTTACTATTAATATTACTATTTGTCTTACTATTTGTTTTACTATTTGTTTTACTATTTATTTTATTTTTATTTATTTATTTTTTTTTTATCTTAATTATACGATTTATTAATTTATAAAAAAATCCCCTATATAAAAAGTTTTTTTTTTTTTTTTTAAATGAATTATTAAATTTTATTTTATTATATAGAAAAAAATGTTTTATAAACTTTGTATGGCTGAGATAATAAAAAATAATCAAAAAAAAAAAAAAAAAAAATATTATATAAGGTAGGATTGTTTAGATCAATAATCATTATTATATGAGGTTGGATTAGTTTTAGGAGATGGAGTATTATTTTTTATAATATTATACCATTTATTTATTATTTTCAATGCCCCATAAACCTGAACTATATATCGATATATGTTATTTCAATATTATGATATTATATGCAATTTATATTATTTTTATATACTACCTAGATCAAAACCTTAACAAACAAAATTATAAATGCTTTTGAATGTGGTATTTCATATCTCTCTGTCTCTTTATCTATGGCTATTAATATGTTATTAAATAACAATAATAATTCAAAATAATATATATATATATATATTATTAAAAGAAGAATATGAAATTATTAAAAAAAAAAAAGATAAATAAAAGATAATATAATTTGTTGGCATAAAGGGAAAATGGTTAGAATTATGAGAAACTTTAAATTGTTTTAGAAAATAAAAATCATGATTTGAAGATTAGTTAAATATATAATTATGAATATTGTTCTATTTAGAATATATTTTCAAAAAAAAAAAAAAAAAAAAAAAAAGGTAAACTTGTAATATTCAAAGAATATATATAAAAAAAAAGATTTTTTCATATTTAATATATGTATATATATTAATAAATATTAAAAATATATTTTTTAATTCATAAATTTTTTCCTCTTATTATGAATTATAGTTGAAAAATGATTAATTTATATCTTCTATTATAAAAAAAAAAAAAAAAAAAAAAAAAAACACTCTACGCTACAGAGGTTTTAAGAAAATAATATAAAAAAAATAAAAAAAAAAACAATTTTTTATCAGAAACTTTAATAACTTTAATTTCTTGAAGTATATGATAGAATTTTCTAGAATTAAAATATTATATATATTACTAAAAAAAACAATAACATTCATAAAAAAAAAAAAAAAACACTCTTCAACAGATTAGAAAAATATAAATATCAATAAATTTTAATTCTAATGATTTTTAAATAACTGAAGTAATATTTAGAAATAAAATACAATATATAATTATTTTTTAAACTTTGTTATATAGTAATTCTTTTAAATATTTATTTTATATTGATTGATACATTATTATTAAGAAAAATTTTTTGATTTCAGTTATTATAGAATAGTTTTTACCATACATATATAAAATAATAATTAACAAATCTACTCCAGGTTTTATTGGTTTAATAATAAAGTGTATAAATATATAATAAATAAACTAATTTAATTAATAATAAAATTTCTTTTCTTTTTTTTTTTATTTTATTATTATTTGTGTTTCTAGAATCAAGATAATAATAAAATTCTATATAATTTGTTCTTACAATTTATGAAAAGTAAATAACGTAAAAGATGGTTAATTATATCTTTTATTTGATTATTTGATTATTTGATTATCTTTTCTAAATAATATAAAATTATCAAAAAAAAAAAAAAAGAATGATCATGTCATATCAAAAAAAATAATAATAATAAATTTGGGTTTTTGATCGACTACATTGAAAAAAAAAATTAATATTAATCATGGAAATATTTTTAATTATATTGAAAATAATAATAAAATGAAAATAAAATGAAAAAAGAAAATATTATTAATCAATGTTAAAAACTTTGTTTATTTAATTCTAAACAAAATTTCAAAAAAAAATTATAATAAATATATATATATAATTATATTTATATTTATATATTATTAAGTATTATATAAATAATATTAATAATTAATATCATATAAAATATTTATTTTTTATATTAATAATAAATAAAATAAATATTTTAAAAAAAAAAGTGTAAATAAAAAAAATATTTTATAACTATTTAATTATTAAAACAAATATATATAAAATTAATAGTAAATTTTATATAGAATCTAATTATTATGAATGTTGTTCTCATATTAAATAATAAATTTGTTTAGTTTTCTATGTTTTTTTTTTATATTTCAAAAATTGATATACTAATTCATTATCATTATTAAAAAAATGTTCACTGATTATAATATTAATAAATATATCATGATCATTATATAATTATTAATAAATATATCATGATCATTATATAATTATTAATAATATAATAATTAATATAATCATTTATAGTAGAAAAAAAAAGGATGAAATAATAAAATAAATAAAATAATATTTCACTATATTACATTTAAAATAACACTTATAGATAATATGAATTATCATAATACAATATTATTGTATTTTTTTATTATTATTTTGATTGTTAATATATAGTTGTGTATATAATATTATTTTATTTATTTATTTATTTATTTATTTATTTATTTACTTATATATTTAATTTTCTTTTTTATTTATTTATTTATTTATTTACTTATATATTTAATTTTCTTTTTTATTTATTTATTTATTTATTTACTTATATATTTAATTTTCTTTTTTATTTATTTATTTATTTATTTACTTATATATTTAATTTTCTTTTTTATTTATTTATTTATTTATTTACTTATATATTTAATTTTCTTTTTTATTTATTTATTTATTTATTTACTTATATATTTAATTTTCTTTTTTATTTATTTATTTATTTATTTACTTATATATTTAATTTTCTTTTTTATTTATTTATTTATTTATTTATTTATTTATTTATTTATTTATTTGTATCTAACTAGTTTAATTATTATATGTTAGTACTTTATTTTTTATACATTTATACATACATATATATTTTATTTAACTTTTTTCTTTTTTTTGTATTTGTATAAAGCAATTACTTATCTTTTATATAATATATATATATAAACTCCTATACCTTGAATATAATTATTATTTTATTATTATTATTAATTTATCTTTTTCTTTTATAATATTAATTAAAATTATCCATATTTCTTTTTTTTTTTCTATATATATTTAACATTATAATATTTTTATAAAAAGAATCTTTTTAAATATATATTTTATATTTTTAATTTAATATCTTTTATTTTGGAAAGTATTAAAAAGTTTCATTTAAATAACAATTTTTTTATTCATTTTATTTCAATTTATTACAATGAAAAAAAAATATTAATAATGAAATTATTGTTTTTATATCTCATCTATCTTCTTTCATCTACTATTTTTATATTACTATTATTCAATTCATTTTTATTATTATTATTATTATTATTATTATTATTATTATTATTATTATTATTATTATTATTATTATTATTATTATTATTATTATTATTATTATTATTATTATTATTATTATTTATTATTTATTATTTATTATTTATTATTTATTTTTCATTAATTAATTATATATTTTCTGGACCAAAATAAAAAAATTCTATTATTCAATGACCCCACAAACTTACAAAAAATAGTTTATTAATAAAATAATAAATGGAATATCTATAATTATTATTAATATTACATTAAAAAATAATATTACTTGTGTTATAATTATAATATTTTAGTAAATATATTTTGAAAAAGTATAGTAATAAATAATAAATAATAATAAATAAATAAATAAATAAATAATAATAATAATAATAATAATTTATAAATAATATTAAATAATAAATAAAATAATATTATAATTAATAGTTAATATATAATACTGAATATTCAAAATATTCAAACTTTTCTTAAAAAAGAAAAAAAAGAAAAAAAAATTATATATATATATAATATATATTGACGTTTCTTTTTATAATATATTATTTAATATTTCAAATATAATGACAGAAATTATAAAAAATTGGAAATAATTTCTGTCATTATGTTGATAACACAGTAGGACAAATACCGATCCTATTACCGACCCAATTGGAATAGGATAGATCAATTATCAATTTTACTTTAATTCTCTATGTAGAATTAAAGGCTAGTATGGAATTATTGTTTTTATGTATTACTATACTACTTTATACCCTCCCACCAGTATTATTCATTATTATCTATAATGTTTATCTGGTTTTTCTTATTAATATCGTTTTTTTTTTATTTTATTTTATTTTGTATTTTTTTTTATGATTCATATATATTAATATTTAAACTCAATAAAAATGATGTACAAAATGAGAACTTTAAAAAAAAATATTATAAAAAAAAATATTGATTATTTAATATTATATTAAAGTTTTAATAAATTTTATTATTTGCAATTTATTATATATATTTAACTGTATTTTATGAATACAACATTAAGTTTCATTATAAATTATTAATTATTATTATTATTATTTTATATTATTATTATTTATAGATTATTATTAATTATTATTATTATTATTTTATATTATTATTATTTATAGATTATTATTAATTATTATATATTATGATTATTTATATATTTTACATTATATATTTTATATTATATATTTTATATTATATATTTTATTTTATTTTATTTTATTTTATTTTATTTTATTTTATTTTATTTTATTTTATTTTATTTTATTTTATTTTATTTTATTTTATTTTTGTTAATTCCATATGAAATAATAAATAAATTAATATTTATAAGCTATAAGTAAAAATAATTTAATATTTATATGGTAAAATTAGATTTCCAAAATGCATATAAATTATTCTACATCATAATTACAAAGTTTTTTTTTTCTTTTTTTCATATAAACTTTTTTTAATTTTGATTTGATTTGATTTAATCTTATTTATTTATTTTTTTCCTGTATTGTTTTTAAGTCACGAAATTCAAAAAAAATTTAAGATTTATAATAAATTAGATTCAGGATTTTTTTTTCTTTTTTTTTTTTTTTTTTTTTTTTTTTTTTTTTTTTTTTTTTTACAATAGAAAGCATTAAATGATTAAAATTTTTATTTTTCTTTTTTTATATTTTTACATCATATTTTATGTATATAAATAATCCTTCATACCAATCTTCTTTTTTTTTTATGAAATAATTATTAAATTCTATTTTAAATATAAAAATTACATTTTCCTATCTAAAACCATTTATAATTAAATTATTAAATACATATAAATACCTACAATAATAATAATTATTATTTTTATTATTATTATTATTATATATATATAGATATATAAAAAAAAATTTTTTAATTAAAAAGTTAAAAAGGTTTTAAATTTAAATTTAAATTTGTAACTTATTTCCTTTTGTAGTAATTATTAAATTTCATAATTTCCATAATGAAAATAAAAATAAAAAAATAAAAAATAAAAAAGAAATAAAATTAAAAATAATAGATGTTATTAAATAATAAAAAGATTATTTAAAAATAACTTCTATTATTTAATAACTTCTATTTCTATTTAATGATAAAATAAATTTAAAATAAAGGAATATAAACAATAATTAGATAATTTTTAACTTTAATTCTTAATTAAAATTATTGAATCACTTCATATTATTAAAACTGTTTTTTTTTTTTAATTCCTTTCATATTCATATTCATCATTTATTTCTAATACAATATATTATAACGATAAAATATTAATGTTTAGTAATCTTAAAAAAAAAAAAAAGAAAAAAAAGAAAGAAAGAGAAATAATAATTATTTTTCTTTTTCACAATAAAGTATTACTCAAAATTTATTCTTGTTTTCCTCTCTTCTTTTACATTTATAAATAAATATTTAATTATTATTTTTATGACTTTATATAAAACACATAACCTAACTTTTTATTTTATTGTATTTATTTTGTTTTATTGTATTTTATTGTATTTTATTGTATTTTATTTATTTATTTATTTATTTATTTATTTATTTATTTATTTATTTATTTATTTATTTATTTTTTTTTATTTATTAATACAAAAAAAATATTAAAATAACAAATTTATTGGTTTAAAATTAAATGGAATAATGTATAATGTAAATGTAATAGAGTTTGTTATAGTTAAAAAAAAAAAATAAGAAAAAAAAAATCAAAAACTTTTTTTTTTTTTCAAATTAAATTTAATTTAATTAAATTTTTTTTTTTTTTTTATTTAAGAAATTTTAAAGTTTATGCTTTAATACATAATAATATATTATTTAAATATATTTACTATATATTAATAATTTATTTTAATATATATTAAATTTATTATTATTTAACCATATTTTTTTTTAAATAATGACTATTATAGAATTTAGAATTTCGTTTAAAAAAAAAATAATAAAAATAAAAATAAAAATTTTAATATTTAATCTAGTATGATAATCATAATATATTAGAATATATTAAAATATATATTTAATATTATATTATAATGTATTATAATATATTATTTAATATATATTTTTTTATATTTGAAAGTATGGATATGGTTTAACCACTTTTTTTTTTTTTTTTTTATTTATTTATTTATTTTTTATTAACCACAACCACTATCATAACCATTATCATAACCACTAACTAAAATATTATTATAAATTCACTAATTATAAAAGTAAAAAAAAAACAAAAAATAAATAATACACCCTTTTAAAATACTATTATATAATATATACACAGAATAAGCTTAAAACTTACAAAGATTTAAACCAAAATTAAAACAAACTAAATCATATTAGAAAAAGAAAAATTACAAAAAAAGTAACAATTTAAAAATTCATAATTCAATTCAATTCAATTCAATTCAATTCTTAAAAAATAAAACAAAATATATATATAAAAACACAGCTCTTTTTTTTTTTTTACTTTTAATTTTTAAAATATTTAATTACTTTTTTACTTTTTTTGTTTTTGTTTTTTGTTTTGTTTCTTTTCGTTTCTTTTTTTTTTTTGTTTTTTTGATTTTTTGTTTTTTTGATTTTTTTTGTTTTTTTTTTTTTTTTTTTGTTTTTTTTTTGTTTTTTTTGTTTTTTTTTTTGTTTTTTTTTTTTGTTTTTGTTTTTTTTTTTTTTTTTTTTTTTTTTTTTTTGTTTTTGTTTGTTTTTTTGTTGTCTATTTCTATTTTGCCTTTTGTTTTTTATTCAACACTTTAATATTATTACTACTTTTTTTAAAAAAAAAAAATAAATATATAAAAAACTTATTATTATATTTTTATATTTAATTGTCTTTAATGTTTGTTTTTTTTTTAATTTTTTTTTTTTTTTTTAAAAAATTATATTTTTTATTATTATTTTTATTTTTAAATCGTCAGATAGGAAATTAAAAATAAAATAAAAAAAAAATATTAAAAATTATAATATTTTTTAAAATATTAAAAAATGATTATATGACAATTAAAAAAAAAAAAAAAGATAAAAAGAAAAATTAATTAGTTAGAATTTTACATAAAATTTTTAATATCTATATAACATCCCATAAAAATTAATCTCCCTTCTTTTTTCTTTTTTTTTTTTTTAATATAAATAGGCTATTATTATTATAGTTTGACATAATTAGGTATAATAATGTATTTTGTTATTAGATTGTGTAGTCCTGATACAAAATTAAAAAGTCTTAATACTTTGCCAAAATATATAAAAAATTTTTATAAATAATTATTATTTGTTATTTTTTTTAACTTTTTTTTTTTTTTTGCTGTTTTTGTTTTATAAATTTTTTTTAATACTATTTAATTTAGTTTATTCATTCTTCTTTTCTTCTTCTGGCTTTTCACCTTCTGGTTCAGCCTTGTTGTTTTCTGGCTTTTCATCTTCCTTCTTAGCGGCGGCACCACCGTTCTTACGCTTTTCGACAAAGTCCTTAACGGTAGTAACAGACTTGTTGTAACCAGTCTTTGAGTATTCAACAGACTTGGTAGAAGCAGTCTTGACGAATTCAACGTATTCCTTAGCAGATTCAGTTAAGGATTGAACAACCTTGTCAACGGTAATACCACCAGAAGCAGCACCATCGGCATCTCTTTCCTTCTTAGAACCAGTTAATTTCATAATAGTCTTAACGACAATGTAACCAACAGTACCGACAAGGAAGACCTTTAATAAGAAGACAGAAGCAGCAATAAGGAAGGTAACAAGAGCAATACCTATTTAATTTTTTTTTTTTTTTGAAAAAAAAGTAACAATATAAATAAATTAATAATTATTCGTTAAAATACTTAAATATATAATTTAAATTATAAAAAATATCCTGTTCTTATATTATTCTTTTCTCTTTTTTTTTTATAATTTTTTTGTTATTATTTATTGGCAAATTATTTTTTTCCTTTTCAATTTAGTTTTGATTATTTTTATATTTTAATTTTGTTTTTATTGTTTTTTTTTTTACTTTAATATTTTTATTATATTCTACTTTTTATTACGTTTTTTAAAAATTCTCAATCTTTTTTTATTTTTCATTAAAATTAATATATTTATATATATATTTATTATTTACCTAAAGTGATGATAAGCCATGGAACAAGAATTGGTGATAAAATAATGAAAATAACTAAACAAATAAATAATGGAACAGCGAAAACAGCAGCTAAGAGACCAAGAACTGGAGCAGTTAAAACGAATGAACAGAATTTAGAGATTAAGTTTTGGAAGAAATCGAGACCAACCTTTAAATAGTTGACACTCTTGTCAGCAACGGATTTGACTTTTTCGTCATTAACCTTACCGTTGAAACTTAAGTTCATTCCATTAATTTTTTGATTTAAACTATCTAATTTACCAGATAATAAGCCATTAATATCTTTAACCTTAGTATTAACAACGTCGTTAACTTGGTTAAGATTTAATTTTTCACTAACAGTTCTGTTTAAGTTTTCCATTTTTTTTATTATTATTTATATTTATATTTTTATTATTATTATTATTATTATTATATGTTTTTATTTAAAAAAATAAAACTAATTATTTATTATTATATTTTATTATTTGTTTTGTTTTTGTTTTTGTTTTGTTTTAGTAATTATTTATTTACAATAATAACGTTTTTTTATTTAATATTAACTGTTTATATATCTTTTTATTAATAAATATATATAAAAGAAAATATTATATTATTTTTTATTATTATTTTATTTATTTTTTTTTAAAAAAAAAGTGAAGAGTAAAAGTATCTTAAAAAAGGAATAAATATAGAATTTATATCTTTTTTTTTTTTTTTTTTTATATATATATATATATATTAATTAATTATTATATAATATAAATTATATACATATTATATACACATTATATACATTAATATACATTATATATTAATATTATTATTTTATCTATAATAATATTTTATAATTTATTTTTATTTTATTATATATATTTATCTTTTTAATTATTTCATTATTTATTTATTTATTTATTTATTTATTTATTTATTTATTTATTTATTTATCTATTTATTTATTTATATATTTATATATTTATATATTTTAATTATTAATTATTAATTCTAAATTCTATTTATCATATATATTATTTTAATAAAAAACTAATATTTACTTATTAATGAAAATATATTATAATATATGTAAAAAATGATTTTCAATATATTTTTGTTTTAAATTGTATGTATTGAATTATATAATAATATATTAATTAATTAATTAATTAATTAAAAAAAAAAAGATAAAGAAAAAATAATTAATAAAAAAAATTTTTTCCATAAATACAAAAAAAAAAAACTAATTATATAATAATTAATAATTATTAAGATTATATACAATTATTTCTTAAATTTTTATTTTATATTTTTATAGTTAAAATAATACACAATTTTAATAAATAGATTATAATATATAATAAATATATTTATTATATATTACAATATATTTAGTTTCAATAGATGTACTTATTTGAAAATGTGTAAATGAGAATACTTAATATAATATATTAATAAATATAAAATTGTAAAAATAATTAAAAAGGATAAATAATAAATAATAATTTTATTATTTATAAAAATAAAGAAATCGATATTTTTAAAAAAAAAAAGAGATTCAACCAATAAAATCACTTTTTTAATTAAATAAATGAATACATAAATAATAACTAAATAAATATCTAATTAAATAAATAAAAGAATGGATAGATAAAAAAATGGCTAATCCTCTTTCAAATAATTAAATATAATAAATAAGTATATTTTATTTTCAAATATGCTTTAAATAGAAAATATATTATATATTAAATGAATATATAAATATATTTATAAATAATTTATATATTAAATAAATGAATTTATAAATAATAACTAAATAAATAATATAAAGGACATGATTGATTTTAATAATTTTTATATAATTTTCTATCTTTTTTATTTTTCTTTATTTTTTGTTTTAGTTTTAGTTTTAAATATTACACTTGTTTGTATTTGTTTTGTTTAAATTCCATAATAATAAAAAATATACTTTAACACAAATAATTATTTAAAGTTTTTATAAATTAATTATTTTAATTATTATTATTATTATTGTTATTATTATTATTATTGTTGTTGTTTTTCTTTTTTTTCTTTTTTTTAAAATATTCTTGGAGTAACTTAAGGATTAATAAAAAATAAATTTCGATGTTAATATGTTATCCTAAAAATAATAAAAAAAATTCTCATATAAATCTTTTCTTTATATATATAATTACCAGGTAAAAATATAAAATAATTAAATAATTAAATTAAAAGAAAAGAAAAAAAAACTTTCTGAAAAAAAAAGAACTACATTCCTTAACATTTCCTACCTAAAAAATATTATAATTATTTTTATTTATTTTAATTTTTTAAAACATTATTTTATTATTATATTATTAAATACATTGTAATAAGAAATAAATTTGTATTGTATTTTATGTAATAGAAAATTAGTATTTATGATTATTAATAATAATTATTACTAATAAGGTTAATATGGATAATTAACTAATTAATCAATTATTCCACAAATAAAAAATTTCTGTAAATTTTTTTATACAAAATTATTTTGTATAAAAAAAATATGTTAATCATTTCTAATTATTAAATATATTAACTATTAACTGAATAATAAACCAAATATTATTTTAAATTCTGTTTTAAAATTTATTATCTCAAATAAAAACTATTTATAAACATATATTTAGTAATGCAAATTAATATAACTATTATATAAAAAATAATAAGGAATATCTCATTTTAAATAATACATATATATAAGGAAATTGAATAAGGATTATTTCATTTTAAATAATACATTTATATATATAATGAAATTGAAGAAATAACAAAATAATTATAAAATATATATAGCTAAAATAAAATAACTATAAAAAAATCATATACCAATAATATTAAAATTGCTATTTTATACTTATTAGGATTAGAATTAAAAAGATGCTAAGTAATGTCAAAAATAGAAATTATGGTAAAAAATAATAATATATTGTAACATTTGTTAATATAATATTCTTACCATTTAAACATGAGTAAATATATTCTGGAATAATAGTAGCAAAATTAGAGGAAACAAGGATAAAGAATAATGTAAATAAATTCCAAAGTTTCATTTTTATTAAGATTTATTACAATTTTTTTGTAATATTTATATTCTTCCCTTAGAAAAGATCAAAATATAAAATATATATTATATATTTATACTATGTAATATCTTTTTTTATTATTATTTTTATTATGATTACATTTTGTTTTCTTTTAAATGTTTATTTGACAATCTTTTTTTTTTTATTTTTATTTTTTATATATTATTGTTACAATTATGAAATTTGACATTTGTTTTTTATTTGTATATTATTATTGTTACAATTATGAAATTTGACATTTGACATTTGTTTTTTATATAATTTCTCAAACTATTTTTTAATTTTATATTATTATTTTAGTACTACATATGATATTATGAATAAATTGGTAGATATTTAAATTATAGGAATTTAGTATTAATTATTTATATTATTAAACAAACAACTATAATATCATTGTATATCATAATTAATTTTATGTTAATTGATTAAATACAATATAATTTGAGTATAATATGGTTCATGTGAATACGATTACCAATTGATGGTACGTATATAGTATATAGTAGTGTTTTTAGGGACACTAACTGGTCTAAGTTATCGTTTCCTCAAAGATGACTATATAAATGATAAATTATTTGAAGATATATTTAATCAAATATATAAAGATTTTAATGATAATCAAACTCAGGTAAATAAAGTAGGGTAAAACTAGCAAATAATTTAAATATTCCTAATATCTTTATCAAAAACACTACATTCCAACAATTTTTTATGGTATTTCCCATAAAGACATAAAAAAACTCAGTCGAAATAGAATCTAAAATTCCATTTATTTAATATGATAAAGAAATGGAAGAATATTCTACAGTTATACATTGAAATACTCTCTACTAAATACTTTAATAATATATAGTTTATTATGGTCTTTTCATATATATTTGTAAAGTCAAATATATAGGAAAATATCTTTTTTTTTTTTTTTTTTTTTAACCGTTTCAGCGATTCACTTATATAATATTAATAATCTCTATATTTATTATAGAATATATAGTATATAAACCATAATGTTAATGTATTAATATACATATTGTAACTATTTATCCTAAAATACACATAATAAAATATAATAAAGCTAAAATTTTTGACATTTAATATAAATTATTAATTATTATTACTATTTATTAAAAATATGAAAAAATAATTTATTATTATTGTTTATTATTTATTATTTATTATTTATTATTATTATTATTATTATTATTATTATTATTATTATTATTATTATTATTATTATTATTATTATTATTATTATTATTATTATTATTATTATTATTATTATTATTATTATTATTATTATTATTATTTATTATTATTATTATTATTATTATTATTATTATTATTATTATTATTAATTGGATTTTTTAATTAATATATATTAACTCTATTGTAAATTATTTATTAAAACGGTCATCACACTGTCACACACACACAACCACAACTGTAAAAGTAATAACTAATTAATATGGTTTTATATAAATGAAATGAAATGTAGTTATAAATAAAATATAATATCGAGTAAATATTTTTTATAAAGCACTAATTATTCATTATTCATTACCATTTACTGTTGAATAGATATAATTAATAATAATAATAATACTTTTTTTTTTTACTTTATATATAACATTATATGTATTAGTTATTTATTGTTTACAATTTATTTAATTATAATTTAATTTTTCATTTATTTAATTTATTTATTTATTTATTTATTTATTTATTTATTTATTTATTTATTTATTTATTTATTTATTTATTTATTTATTTATTTATTTATTTATTTATTTATTTATTTATTTATTTATTTATTTATTTATTTATTTATTTATTTATTTATTTATTTAGATAAATATTATATATAAATTCAATTATTGAATAAATAAAATAAAAAATAAAAATAAATAAATAAAAAAATTTTTTAATATATTTTTAAATCATGATTTAATACATTTTTTAATAATTATATTAATCAAGATAAAAAAAAATTTTTTTTTTTTTTTTCATTTTTATTTCCCTTGGTTTCCTTAAAATATAATAAAACATTTTATTATAATAATTAACAAATATAAAACATGGAAACCTCAAATATTATCGTTCAAAAATTTAGCGGTGTAACCGTTGGTTCCGCTAAAAGAATGAGAAAAGTATTACAATTAATCAAGTAATTATTATTTTTTATTATATATATATATATTTTTTTATAATAAAATAATAAAAAATATTTTAATTTTCTGTATAAGTAATATAATTATTCTTGATATAATTTAATAATTTTCTAATGTTTTTTCCTTTTTTTTTTTTTTTTTTATAAAAAAATTTTGAAATTTTATAATATATGTTAATAAAATTATTCATTTATATATATATATTTATATTTTATAATGATAAATCATCTTTTTTATTATATATAAAAATTAATACTACATATATACCATTTAAATTTCTGAAATGGGTTAAATTAATAAAATCATGGATAAATATAAATTATTATAAAGAAATTCAAATAATAATTCTGATTTAATTATAGTCATGTCAGCTATTAGTCCAAAAAAAAAGATTCATGGAACTACAAGCAAGTTAGTAAAATAGAATAATATATTTTTCAAGAAGAATAATATATATAATTATAATTATATAATAAGGATTTTCAACTTATTAATTTTATGGATTTGATATCTTAATATATTGAATTTAACATAACAAATATATAAATGTAAAGATTAATTCAAGCTACAAAAGAATTACTTGTTAAAAAAGCAACTCATTCCTTTGAAATTTTAAATGAAATTGAAGAAAATCACATTAATATCTTAAATAAATTAATTACTGATAATGAAGAATTAAGATTAGAAACTGAAAAAAGAATTAAAGAAGAATGTAATGCTTTAAGAGAATTTTTAAAAGCTTTAGAAGTAAATATTTTAATACTGAAAAAAAAAAAATTATTATTTAATAATATTAATATTAATTATATTTTAATTAATTGTAAATTTCAACTATAAAGAATCTATTACTAATCATTATTTTTTTAATTTATTTAATTTTATTTTATTTATTTTATTTTATTATTCTGTTATTTTTATTATTATTATTATTATTATTTCTCAATATAATAATAATAATAAATATATATAATAATATACCGTAATTCTAAATGTTTTAGATTATTAAGGAAATTACACCAAAATCAAGTGATACAATTCTTAGTACTGGTGAAAAATTAGTCGGTATTGTTTTTACCGCATATATGAAAAATGAAGTAATTGTTATAGAAATTATTTTAATAAAATGATATATAAAAATTAAAATAGTATTAATTCTTATTACATTAATATTAATGATATTATTGCAATATTATTAATTAATGTAATATTAATGATGATTATTATTATTTTTATAATTATTAATATTAATAATTACTCTTTTTTAATATACATTTTTTAAAATAAAATATAGGGAATTGATACTGAATTAATTGATTTAGAAAAACTTATTACTGATGTCTATGATGATTCCCTTATTGATACAAACTTTTATTTAAAAACTTTAGTTCCAAAACTTTCTGAAATTTTTTCAAATTGTAAAGCTAAAGTTCCATTAGTTACAGGTAAATTAATACATATTACTGTTACTATCACTATTATTATTATTATATTTAAATATATTTTAATTATTAAATTTATAAATACATATATAAAAGGTTTCATTGGTTCATTTCCATTAGGTATTCTTGAAACTATTGGTAGAGGTTACTCTGACTTTACTGCTTCACTTGTATCATTAGCTGTTAATGCAAAAGAAGTTCAAATATACAAAAACATTTCTGGTATTTATTCAGCTGATCCATTAGTTGTTGAAAAAGCTTATGTTTTACCATATATTACACCAGAAGAAGCTTCTGAATTAGTATTCTATGGTTTAAAAACAATTAACCCATTATGTATGGATATTGCACGTAATCAAAAAATTAGAATAAAAAGTATTAATAATCCAGATAATCCAGGAACTTTAATTGGTCCATGCAGTGATGAATACAAAAATGTGAAATCTACAGTTGTATTAATTAAAAAAGATGTACTTATTTATAATATTAATTGTAGAAAAGGTTCTGTTGCTCATGGTACCATGAAAAAAGTTTTTGATACTTTTAATAAATTTGGTATTCAACTTGATTTAGTTTCAACAAGTCAAATGAATTTATCTATTGCATTAAGTAATGATGTTGATAAATTAGATTTAGTTACAACTGAATTAAAAAATATTGGAAAGGTATATAATTATAATTAATAATATAATAAATAATAAATAATAATAATAATAAATAGTAGTAATAATAATAATAATAATAATTAATAATCATAAATTAATTTTACTATTTAATCATATATGTATCATATTATACTATTATATAAATATATTAATTATATATAAATAAATAAATGTAGGTTTCAATTCGTCCACATATGGCTATTTTATCTGTTGTAGGTAGAAGTTTAAAAAGTCAAGTTGGATTTGCTGGAAGAATATTTACAGCTTTGGCAGATAATAATATTAATATACATATGATTTCACAAGGTCAAAGTGAAATTAATATTTCATGTGTTATTAATCAAGAATCAAAGGCTCTTGCATTAAAATGTGTTTATGATTTAATATATACTGATGAAGAAAAAAAAGAATAATTTAAATATAAAAAAAAAAAAAAAATAAAAATAAACCATTAAATAATTGATAATAAAATTAATAAATTTAAAATCAAACTATTATTTATTAAAAAATATATATAAAATAGATTTTCATAAATAATTATTAAACACAAATAATAATAAAATAAACATTAATAAAAAAAAGAAAAAAGAAAAAAAAAAAGAAAAAAAAAAAACATAATAATGTAAACAAATAAAATAAAAAATAAAAAAAAAATAAATAAATAAATCAAATAAAAATAAAAATAAAAATAAAAATAAAAATAAAATAATAATAAATAACAATAATATAGAAAATATTAAAATAATTATTTTATTTAATATATAATAATTTATTATTATTATTATTATTATTATGTTTTTCTTATAACATTTTTCATTTTTTTATTTAATAATCATTAATTACAATTTAACCATGTATCAAAATAATTGATTTATGGATAAATAAAAAAAATTTTTTTTTTGTGTTATACATTAATTATTTTGATATAGTTGTACATAATAATTTTTTTTTTTTTTTAAATCAAATATTATTAAAATAATTTATTAATTAACATTATTTTTTACTTTCTACTTGAGTAAAAATATTAATACAGAATTTTTTTATTTTTACTTTATTTTATTTTAAATTTTTAAAGATTTTAAAATAATAAATTATATATAAATTGACATTTTTTGTTTTCCTTAATATTTTTTTTTTTTTAAATAATGACTGAAGAAATATTTCAATTACATGATGTATCTCTAGAAAATGAAATAGTAGATACAGAAAAACAATTTTCAATTGGTTATTTAAAAGAATTTGATAGTTATTTTATGAAAATTGTAGTATGGTGGATATGTGTATATGATAGATGGTATAAAATAACAAAAGAAGATTTTTCTCTTTATCAAAAGGATAAAGAAGCATTTTATAAAAAATTTGAAAAAGAATTACAACAAATACAACCATCATGTTTTAATGAAAATTTTGTAGGAGCCAATGCTCTAAGAGATTATGATGGAGCTCCAAATTTTCAAAAATTAAAACCTTCAAAAAATAATGAAAATCCATTTAGAGGTTATGTTTTTATAGATAATGTTTTTTATGCTGTAATTGAATGGGAAGATGAAACTATTTATGTTCCTCCAGTACAAGTAATAAATAATAAATTTCCATTACGTGATAAATGTAAAATCTATGAAATAAACGGAAAACAAGTGTGTTATGCAAAACTTTAAAAAAAAAAAAAAAAAAAAGAAAAGATATATATATTATGCCAAATTATAAAAAGAAAAGAACATATATATATATATACTATGTCAAATTATAAAAAGAAAAGAACATATATATGTTGTATATGTTGTATGATCGATATTTTTATTTAATATTAATATATAATTATTATTAACATATATTAATTTACATTTTTTTATAATAAAAAATTTATAGATAATAGATAAATCTATGTTAAATTCTTAATATTTTACTTTTTTAATTTAGATATTTGAATATTATATAATATATTAATTAAAAAAATAAAATATTAAGAATTTAATGCATTATTATTATTTATGATAAATATTGATAAATATAAATATATATAATTTTAATGTTTTGCATTTATAAAAGAATTATAATATAAATTTAATAAAAAAAATCTTGTAAAAAAAAAATTTTTTTTTTTTATTTTTGTTTTTGTTTTTGTTTTCTTTTTTTTTTTTTTTTTAATATAATTATTTATTATTAAAAATTTGTATCCAATTTTTTTTTTTTTAAAAAAAAAAAAAAAAAAGAATTAAAACTACATAAATGAACAAATAAATAAATAAATAAATAAATTAAATATGAAAATAAAATTATCTAAAAAACCTAATTTATATTTTTTTTCAAGAAAACAACATTTATATTTTTTAAACTTCGGAGTTATTAAATCTAATATTTAATTCATTATTTATATTTATTATATAATGATAACCTGGGACAATTATTTTTTTATTTTAGAAATATTAATTTTGATGATTTAAAATCTATATCTACATATAATATAATATTTTAAAAATATTATTATTATATAAATATTTTTTTTTTAAAAAAGAATAATAAAACATTTAAAATAAAAAAAATGAAATGAGTGTAAAATATGGTCAAAGAGTTCCTACTTCTTTAGCAAAAAAAGGTAAATATATTTCATGAATTTATAATAATAATTAAATAATTTTTTATATATATATTATATATATATTCATTATATAATTTAAATTGCTACGCATTTAATAATATTGAAATATTATTATATAAAATATGTTTATTATTATTCTTACTATACATATATATATAATCAATACTGTTTTTTTTTTTTTTTTTTACTAATGATAATCATATTAATGATAATTAATCAAAATATATATATAATATAAAAATAAAATATTATAATCAAGGAAAAACCAAATTTGGAAATCATTATTATAAACGATGTAAAGAAAAAAACATATTTCCAAGTGGAATAATTTTAAATCAATTTCTTGAAAAATATCATGCTCTAATATTACCTATAGAAAAACCAAAATCAGAATTGGAATGGGATATTATAATATCTTCATTAAATATTAAAGATAATGATTTAAAAACTATTGCTATTTTAACAACAGATAAAGGTACTTTTAAATTAGTATATATAATATATAATATATAATATATAATATATAATATATAATATATAATATATAATATATAATATATAATATATAATATATAATATATAATATATAATATATAATATATAATAGATATAGTTATTTTGAAAAAATCAATAAGAAAATAAAAAAATATCAAAAAAAAAAAAAAAAAAAAAAAAAAAGAAATTAGTAATAATAATATATATATTATTCATATTATTATTAAAATAATTGCATTATAAATATTATTATCAAAAAAATATTAATACTTATAAATAATAAATTTATTATAGGTGTGATTAATTCATAATAATAATAATCATAATCATAATTATTTATATATTAAAATATTAAAATATATAAATAATAATAATATTTTTTTTTTAAATTAGGTAAAGAATCAACGGAATCTATAAGGGAAAAAAATGAAAAAGATAGTATATTTAAACTAAGTGAATATGAAAAAATAGCATCCGGATTAAGTAGTCAATTTTTTACTAAATTACTAACGTATTAAATATAATTATTAAAGCATTTATAATTATATATAATATTCAATTAAAAATCATCCATTATTTTAATTAAAATATGAAAAATAATATATAATACTCTCTTTTTTTATTTTGTATTATATCTATTATATTTATTTATTTATTTATTTATTTTTTCATTTAGACCAATTGTTAATATTTTAAGTAATGAACATCATTTATCAATATTGGAATTAAGTGGTTTACCACTTGATATATCACATATTCAGTTATTGGCAAAAGTAATAATTCATATTAGTTTTTTTATTATTGTTAATAAATTCAATATAAAATATACAATCAAATATATATTTATATAAAATTTTATTATTATTTTTTTTTATTTAAATATAAAATTATGGATTTTACTAATTTCAAAGGGAATACAAGATAGTAAATCCTTAAAAATTCTTTCTTTATCAAGAACTATAATAAAAGATGAAGGATTAAAAAGTAACTATTTCATAAAAAAAATAAAAAAAAAGGAATTTTAAATATAATAAATAATAATTGTTTTACTAAAATTAATATAAATTAGTTTTAGCATCAAGTCTTAAAAGTTCATATTCTATAATGGAATTACATTTTGCTGGATGCGAATTAACTCATAAAAGTGCAATTATACTTACAGAATTAATTAAAGTATATATCATAATAATAATTATTATTACAATAAAAAGATTGATATTTAACAACATTATGAAATTTTTTTTTAAATCATTAGTATCAATGTCTTAGAAGAGAAGCAGAAATGTGGTCAGATTCATTAAGACCTAGTATTACTAATACTAATAGTCATGCTGAATTATTTGGAATACCATTAAATTTAAAAATAAATTCAATAAAACGTTTAAATATTTGTAATAATAATATTGGAGATATTGGAATGAATTCTTTATTTGATATTATAATAGAAGACTTAGGATTAGAAGGTAAAAATAAAATGAAAAAAAAATTATTATTACAAAAAAAAATTAAATTAAATTAAATATATATTTATATAAAATATAACTTTACTTTGATATACTTAATTATTAAATTATTATGTTTAAATATAATAAATTTATATATATAAATAAAGATATTAATTAAAAATAATAATAATAATTATTATTATTATTATTATTATAAATTATTATTTATTAATTTTATATTCAATTTAGCTTTAGATGTTCAGTTTAACTCAATAACAAATGAAGGATTAAAGGATATTGATTATTTAATCAAATTAAACAAAACATTAACAATACTTGATTTAAGAAATAATTATATTGGTAAATATTATTAATAATTTGAAGAGAAGTAATGATGCTAAATAATAATAATAATAATAATAATAATAATAATAATAATAATAATAATAATATTTTATTTTAATTTATTATTATTTATTAAATAAAAGATGATGATATAATGAGTAGAATTGAAAAATTTTTAAATGCAAATAAAGAACTAAAAGATAAACAATATCCGGTTGAATTTTCTTCAAAAAGAGTAATTATTCTAATTTTTTTAATATATATTATAATCATTATATACATTAATAATAATATATTTATAGTTATATTAACAATATATAATAAATAATTAATTAATTATTTATTTAATTAATATAGAAAGAATTTAAGATGTTGGATGGTATAAATCCATTAAATTTCTCATATCATACAAAAGAAATAAAAATTACAGCAAATAGTGAACCATCATGTGAAAAATTAAGGTCAAGATTCTTTCCTAGTGTAAATCCATTATTAGATAAAAATAAAAAAAAATGGAGTACCTTTGGACCTTTAAAATTAAATTCAGAAAAATATAAAAAAAATAATAATAAAAGTAGTAAAAAATTAAAATCATCATCTGTATTATCATCGGTAATTACTATTATATATATAAATAAATTAATTATATATAATAATTTATTTATTTATATTGATATATAATAATTTATGAGTAAAAAAGTTATATATTAACTTTAGTTATTTATATTTACATATATATGTATTTTAAATTAAAAAAAATTGAAAAGAAACAAACAAGTAATGTAAAAATTGTATATTCAAATGAAGTTGAAGTTACTGAACCAATAAATATAGAAAAAAGTAAAAAGACTAAGGCCTCTAAAAAGAATAAAAGTTTGGTAAATTAAATTAATATTAAATATATATATATATATATTTAAGGAACTTAATACAATTATATTAATATATACAATTATATTAAATATATATTTATATATATAAATATTATTATATTATTATATTTATATTAAATAGTCAAAAACAAAATTAAATAAAAAAAAGAAAAAGTTCCATATTGCATGTATTGATGATGTCATTTGTATTGAAAATATTAAAAAAGAAGAAAACAATAATACTACCATAAAAACAAATGATAATAAAACTATTATAAAAACATTGAAATCAAATGATCAAAAGGAAAATGATAGTAATCATTATAATTTAAATGATAATAATACAGAAAATAGTAAAAATAGTAATTATGAATTTAGAGAAAATAATGATGATTTGATCGATGATGATATTACAAATTCATTAAATAATATTATAATAAAAGAAATTGATGATGTAGACAGTAATAGTGATATTAGTAATAATAGTTATAATAATAATAGTTTTAAAAATACTACAGAAGATGCTATTGAAAATAATAATAGTATTGAAAATATAAATGTCGATATTAAAAAAAGTAATGATTATAGTGTTCTTTCATCCGGAAATGAAAGTAGTGAAATTTCAATAAATACAAAAGTTATAATTCAAAATATGGAAAAAAATAATGATATTAATAATAACAATAATAATAATAATAATAATAATTCTGTTATAATTCAAACTATAGAAAGTAATAATAATATAAATAATAAAATGGAATCAAGTAAATCTTTAAATGAGAAAGAAATTCATGAATTTAATTCTTTAAAAAGTAATAATAAAACTTCTGATATTCATGATTTTTACTCTTTAGAAAGTAACAATAATACTTCTACTATCCATGATTTTAATTCTTTAAAAAGTAATAATAATACTTCTGACATCCATGATTTTAATTCTCTAAAAAGTAGCAATAAAACTTCTGACATCCATGATTTTAATTCTCTAAAAAGTAGCAATAAAACTTCTGACATTCATAATTATAATTCTTTAAAAAGTAATAATAAAATTTTTGAAGTTAATGAAAATAGTGATAATGAAAATAATAAAATAATAAATATTGATGATTATCAAAATGATATAATTCCAATTTATAAACAAAAAAAGGATAATGTTAATGCTAATGAAGTTATGGTATATATTCCATCCAATAATAGCTCAAATAATATCAATTCTTCATCCTATAGTGAAACATTTTTAATAGATAAATCTAATAAAATTATCGAAAAAAGTTTGAAATTAACAGATAAAATAAACAAATCAATTAAAAATGACATTAACAATAACGAAAACAACAACAGTGATAATAATAAAACTCAATTAAAATCCTCATCTAATTGTCATTCTTCAGTTTCTCATTTAACAACTGACACAAATGGTATAATTAATAATGAAATTATAAATGATATATATGACAATAAAAATACCTCAATAAAATCAAATAAAAATAATGATATATCTTTTGATTCAAAAAATAATAGTAATAAAAATAGAAATAGTAAAAGTCAATTGTCATCTTCAAAAAATGGAAGTATGAACAGTAAAACAAGACAAAATAAAAGTAAATTATCTTCACAAAGTTTAAAAAATAATAAAAATAATAATTATAATAATAATAATATTAAAAAAATACATTCAAAAGATATCATAAAAGATAGTGATAATAATAATGATAATAGCAATTATAAAATTGAAAATACTGAATCAGAGAGTGAAATTAGTGAAATATATTCTATCATAAAAATTCCAAGAGAAAATTTAAATGATAATAATGATAATATTTTAGAAAGTAGTCAATCTCAAGATAATAGTATACTAAATTATAATAATAATAATAATAGTAATAATAATAGTAATAATAGTAATAATAATGATTTTAGTTATAATAGTTGTAATAGTTGTAATAGTGAATACAATGAAAAGCATAATATAAATAAAGAAGATTATTATAGTCAGAATAATATAAATTCAAGAATAGATAAAAGCATGAACATAGATAAAGAAAATGATGATAATATTATTAATAATAATAAAAATAATTTATATAATGATTACAAAAAGAAAAATGAACACATCTACAATACTTTAAATTCACTTTCTGAAATTAGTGATACTATTGATTCTGTTGAAAAGAATTTAAAAAATTTCAATGAAGAAATCATTCAAGCTTCTAATATAAATATAAAATCTAAACCATATTTATTAAAATCAAAAAGTGAAGGAATGATTAATGATATAGAAATGCCTTCAAGTCTTATAATAAAATCAGATGATGATATTCAATTTACTATTTTATCTATAACTAATTCCTTAAGAGATATTCAAAATCAAACTATTCAAGAAATATTAGAATCTAGTCATTATTTACAACCTATAGTGATTTCCTTACAATCTATTATTATGTATTCAAAACGTCTTTTAAAAATATTAAATATTTTTATTAATAAAAAAAGTAAGCAAAAAGAAAAGCATAAATCGATTATATCAAAATCAGTACCAAATATTTATATTAATAATAATAATAATAATAATGAATATATTGATATAAAAAAAGAAAAAGAAAATGATAAAAAACTAAAGATTAAATCTTTAAATTCAAAAATGAAAGATGAAAATACTATTCCAAAACATAAACATGAAGCTAAAATGCATCAAATAGGAAAATATAAATTTTATAAAAGTCAAATTAATATTTTATTAGAAGTAATGGAATCTATGATAAATTCTTACTATACTTATATGGAAAAAATAGAAGAAAATTAAACATATACATATAATAAATAAAAAATAATAAATACTTACAAAAAAAATAATTCTATTCATCTATCTATTATCTATAAATACATTAATAACAAATTCAAGCATTTTAATACATTATTAAATATTAGAAATTATTAAATAAAATCCTTTATAAAATATTATTTTTATATATAATTATTATAAATCAATTATAATAATATAAAATGTCTACCATAATTTTTTTTATAATAAACTATAACATTTTTTTCTAATAATTAAATATATAAATATTTAAAGATAAGAATATTATATATAAAAACTAAATATTACTAATATAATAAATAAATAATAAGAACAAAACATTTAAATAAACATTAATAATAATTTTAAGTAAAGATTTTTTTTAACTATAAAATAATATATAATATTAATATATTAATAATATATGTATAATATATATATAATTAATAATTAAATATATACATTTTTTGTTTATATATACTTAACCAAATGAATAAATATAAAAAATCTTATTTTATAATATTAGTAATTATTAATTATATAATAAGTTTTAAATCTAAAGTAAATAAATAAGTGAATGAATGAATATATAAATAAATAGATAAATAAATAATAAATAAGTGAATTAATAAATATTAAAATAAATAAATAAAACACTATTAAAACTTTTATTATATTATAAAATAAAATATTATAAAATGCTATACAATTAATATATAATAATTATTATGTAATAATTATAATACCATTTTAATAATAAATATTTTATTGAAATATTATAATTTATTTATTCACTTATTTATTATTTATTTATTTATTTATTTATTTATTTATTTATTTATTTATTTATTTATTTATTTATTTATTTATTTATTTATTTATTTATTTATTTATTTATTTATTTATTTATTTATTTATTTATTTATTTATTTATTTATTTATTTATTTATTTATTTATTTATTTATTTATTTATTTATTTATTTATTTTTTTATTTCTTTTTATTTATTTATATATTATTGATTTATTTATTTATTGAATACCTTTCAATTTTTCAAAAAAACTTTAAATTTCAATTAATAATCAATATACATTAATATATGGAATACATATATTAGAATATATAAGATTGAATATTTTAATATTAGAAAAAGATGGTAATGAATAGAATAAATTTTTATAAAGATAGATTAAAAAAAAAAAAAAAAAAAGAGAAACAAAAAAAAAAATTATTTTATATAAATTTTTTATTTTTTATATTTTCAAAAATATAATTGAAAATATAAATTTAATAAATTTATATTATAAATTATATTTTATTTAAAATATATATAACTGTTATAATGAACAATTTCACATTAAAAATAATATTACTGTAACTATATATCTAATCATAAACAAAATATTTATTTTTAGATATAAACCAAAAAATATAATAAATATAATATATATAATATATATAAAAAATCTCAAACAACTCTTATTATCACATTTAATATAATATAAAATAATTAAATACTAATGGATTATTCCCAATTCCTTTCTAAAAGGAGTGCTTTGAGAAAGCCTTCTGCTATAAGAACACTTCAGTCATATCTTTCAATTCCAAATATGGTTAGAATCATATATATATATAATTCAGTACTTTTTCATATTTTATAATATATAATATTTAAATAATAAAACAATAATATAATTATTAAGAATAATATATAAATGATATTTTAAATAAATATATATAATTAAATATTGCATATTATATGAATTTAAATGTTATATTAAATTACTTCCATATTTTTAATTGAAATTTCAAATGTTGATATTAAATAGTATAAAAAAATAAATAAATAATATTATTGATTTTTAAATTTAGAAATTTCAAATCTAATTTCTCAAATATAATATATGGTTCTTAATTTAAAAATATCATTTATTTTGTTATTATTTATTTATAATAAAATAAAATAAAATAAAATAAAGTAGAAATAAGTAAAATACAATAAATAAAATTAAAATATAATTAATTAAAATATTAGAAATAAGTATAAAAAATAAAATAAAACATTAATTTAAACTAATAAAATATATAAATGGAATATAAAATATAAATGGAGTACATATATATTTCAATAATAAAAAAACTAATTCTTTTTTTTATATATATAAAATAATAATTTATTTCTTTTTAAACTTTATTATACAATTATTAAATTATATAAAATAATATTATTAATATTAATTGTAACAAAAAAAAATATAAAGATATCTCTTAGCGGTGGCATGCCAAATCCTGAAACATTTCCATATAAAAATATGTCATTTAGAATGCATAATGGAGAGAAAATAACAGTTGGCGAAGCTAATTTAAGAAGAGCATTGCAATATTCAGGAACTGTAAATATTTGAAAATTATCTTTTTATTTCAATTATTCAATAAAAATTTTAATTACTTAATAAAATAAAATAAAATAAAAATATATATAAGATATATCTCAAAAATTATGAGTATAATATTAAAAAAAAATAAATATATTTACATATATTTATATATTTAAATATATAAAAATAAAATTATATAATTCAAAAATAATGATAATAATATAACATTAAAAGGCTGGTTTTCCAGAATTAATTGACTGGTTAAGAAAATTACAATGGGAAGAACATCAACCAGATTGTGATTATGATATATGTTTAGGAAATGGTTCACAAGATTTATTAACAAAAGTTAGTAGAAAATAAAAATATAATATATATATATTATATAATGTTTTATTATAATTTTGAAATTAGCAACAATAGTAAAAATAAGTATCATCAAAATAAATAATTACATTCAAATTTCTAAATATGTATAAATATATTTTTTGTAATATATATAAATATTTTAAGGCATTTGATATGTTAATAGATGAAGGTGATTCCATATTGATAGAAAAACCAACATATGTTGGAGCTCTTTCTTATTTAAGGCCATTGAATGTTAATTTTGTTGGTAAATTTCACATAATAATAATTAATATATATGAACATAATATACTTTTATATATATATAAAAATTATAAAAATATAAGCATATATTAATAATTAAACAAAATATACATAAATGAATAAATATTATCATAAAAATTATTTAAATAAATATTAATAATTGTTTTTTTTTTTTATTATTATTCAATTTATATACAATATATATACACAATATATATATATATTACTTTTGATAAATATAATATAATATATCAATAATAATAAGAACTTCAGTGTGATTCTAATGGTATAAATCCAAAATATCTAGAAAATATTCTTTCAAATTGGCCTAAAGATAAACCATATCCAAAAGTAAATATATGGATATATATTATATAACAATTAGAATTGGATTTAAAAATCATTATATTAATTGAAAAAAAAAAATTTTTTTTTTTTCACTTCTTCTTTATTCTCTCTTTTTCATTTATTATTCAAATTAATTATCGTAGTTATTATATACTGTTCCTACTGGATGTAACCCAACAGGAATGATTATACCTTTATATAGAAAAGAACAAATTTATGAACTTGCTCAAAAATATAACTTTTTAATTTTAGAAGATGATCCATATTATTATTTACAAGTAAATAATAATAATAATAATAATAATAATAATAATAATAATAATAAAAATTTAATTAATATATATTTTAATATTTATACGTATATATAAAAACAATATATATATTAATATCTTTTTTTTTTTTTTTCATTATTTTATTTTTTATTTCAGTTTTTCCCTCATAGAATACCAAGTTTCTTTTCAATGGATATTGATGGAAGAGTATTACGTTTTGATTCATTTTCAAAAGTAATATCAGCAGGTATGAGATTAGGATGGGTTTCTGGCCCAAGACCTTTAATTCATAGAATAGTATTACATTCACAAGTAAGTTATATAAGAATATATATTTATTTTATTTTATATTATTTTATGTTATTTTATTCTATTTATTTATTTATTTATTTATTTATTTATTTATTTATTTATTTATTTATTTATTTATTTATTTATTTATTTATTTATTTATTTATTTATTTATTTATTTATTTATTCGGCTTATTTATTTATACTGTTCATTATAATTTATTTATTATATTACCGTTATTATTAAGGTTGTTAATCTTCATCCATCAGGTTTATCACAAATGATTACATATTTAATACTAACAAGATGGGGTATAGGTGGTTTCTTAGCACATGTTGATGAAGTTGCCACATTCTATCAAGAAAAAAGAGATATATTTTGTAAGAGTGCCCAGAAATATTTAAATGGTATTGCTGAATGGAATGTACCAAACGCAGGTAATAATTTAATTAATTAATTAATTAATTAATTATTTATTTATTTATTTATTTATTTATTTATTTATTTATTTATTTATTTATTTATTTATTTATTTATTTATTTATTTATTTATTTATTTATTTATTTATTTATTTGTTTGTTTGTTTGTTTGTTTGTTTGTTTGTTTATTTATTTATTTATTTATTTATTTATTTATTTATTTATTTATTTATTTATTTATTTATTTATTTATTTATTTATTTATTTATTTATTTATTTAAAAAAAATATTTAATTAAAAAATATTCTTTCTTAATTTCTATAAAAATAATTAAAATATTTTAGGTTTATTTGTATGGATAAAATTACTAGATATAAATGATTCTACATTCCTTATTAAAAATAAAGCAATGTTTAAAGGTGTACTACTAATTCCAGGTCATGATTTTTACCCAGTTGGTGAACCAACATCTTATGTTAGAGCATCTTTTTCAACAGCAACTCCTAAAGAAATTGATGAAGCCTTAAAATTATTAGGTGAAATGATAAGAGATGAAAGAAACTATGGTGAAGGAGAATATGCCTAAATTTCTTTCTTTTTTTTTGTATATGTTTAATTTTTTTAAATTAATATATAATAAATATAAAAATATAAAAATTCAATAAATAAAAAAAAATAATAATAATAAAAAATTAAAAAATTAAAAAAAATAATAATAATAAAGAACGAAAGTAAAAAACTTTTTTTAATCTTTTTTTTAATTATTATCTTTACTTAAATCCTAATTCATCACTACTACATATATACATACACACCAAATAAATGAATAAATTTACAAATAAAAAAAAAAAAAAATTAGCAATAATATTAATAAAACGTAATATAATTTCATAATAATAAACCAATAATAAATAATAATTTAATCTTTTACTAATAATAGTAATTAAAGATAAAAAAAAAAAAAAAAAAAAAAAAAAAAAAAAAACATAAAAATTAAATAAAAAAAATGTTAAGTAATAAATTATAAATTAAAATATTTTTTTTATATAAAGTTATTACAATAATATAAGTAAAAAATCTACAAATAGATATATAGAATTTTAATTTTTTATTAAAATATTTTTACACTTATTTTTTTTTTTGTTTTTTTTTTTTTTATAAATATTTTATTTATTGATTATGATTAAAGTAGTAACAATTATCAGATATTATTTTATTTTAGTATTTTTTTTTCTTGATTTTAATGTTTATTTATATAAAAGAAAAATTATAGTAAAAAAAATATTATATATATAAATATAATAATATAACTTTAATAAAAAAAAATGTAATCTAAAACTAAACAAAAATTTAAAGTATATATAATATTATTTTTATAATGAATGTCAATGCCAATAATATGATTGCAATTGATAAAAATGAGAAAAATAATATATTAATTATTCTAAAAAATATTTATATATATATAAAAAATAAAATAAAATGAAAAAATGGTAAAAAATAATATATATAAATATATATATATTTTATTAATTATCTACATCTAAAATAAAAGATAAATATGGCTTTTTTGAATGATAAATTATTGTCTTTTGTGTTACTATTATCTCTTTTTTATTATTGATTATTGATTTTTGTTTTTTGTTTTTTTGTTTTTTTTTTTTTTTGTTTTTTTTTTGTTTTTTTTTTGTTTGTTTGTTTTTTGTTTTTGTTATTTATTTTTTTTTTTTTCGTTTTTTATTTTAATTTTATTTTCTCTATTTTTTTTTTATTTTAATTTTTTATTGTAACTATTATTTTTGTTACTGCAATTGTTCTTTTTTTTTTTTTATGATAGTGATACCTTACATTTAGATTATTATTCCTTCTCTTAATTTATATTAAATGTAAATAATTTTTGATATTTAATTGTATTTTTATATTATTTGATTATTATATTTTTTATAATTATTTGTTATTTTTTTCATATTCTTATATTCTTTTTTTTTTTGCTTTTTTATTTCACAAGGAAACAAAAATTAATAATTTTTAAAATATTTTTATCAGATTAGTTAGTGCCACCCTTTTTTCTTTCACTTTTCCATATACGTTCGAATGAAAATGGATAATATTTATAACCTGAACCAATATAAAATTTTCCATTCTATAATAATATATAAAAAAATAAATAATAATAATATTAATCATTATTATTATTATTATTATTATTATTATTATTATTATTATTATTATTATTATTATTATTATTATTATTATTATTATTTATTATTATTATTATTATTATTATTATTATTATTATTATTATTATTATTATTATTATTATTATTATTTATTATTATTATTATTATTATTATTATTATTATTATTATTATTATTATTATTATTATTATTATTATTATTATTATTATTATTATTATTATTATTATTATTATTATTATTATTATTATTATTATTATTATTATTATTATTATTATTATTATTATTATTATTATTATTATTATTATTATTATTATTATTATTATTATTATTATTATTATTATTATTATTATTATTATTATTATTATTATTATTATTATTATTATTATTATTATTATTATTATTATATTATTATTATTATTATTATTATTATTATTATTATTATTATTATTATTATTATTATTATTATTATTATTATTATTATTATTATTATTATTATTATTATTATTATTATTATTATTATTATTATTATTATTATTATTATTATTATTATTATATTAAATACTTACAAATTCAACCCTTTTATATAATTAGCAATATTATTATTTAAAATAGAAATAAAAATATAATATTAATATATTATTATATTTAAAAATAATGTATATATATATATATTTATTAATTTATCTATTTATTTTAATACCAATGTAAACGTAATGCGTGAAGGAATGCTGATAAACCTTCCATAATTAACATGATAGCAACAGTGAGAGCGAACCATGCACCAAATATTAAAAATATTACAATACTATCTAAAAATACGCCAAGATTAAGTTTAAATGCAATTGTTTCAAATAACATATTATATAAAACATGAGATAATTCTATATGTTATATATATGTTTATAGATATAAAAAAAAATTATTAAACATATTATATAATTAATTATTTATTATAATAATTATAATATAATATTTTATTATTTAATATTTTTAAAAATTACGAGAGTGAGCAAGAGATAAAGCCCATAAACGTAAATAAGAAGCTGTATTAGAAATACAATTCAATGTAAATTCAATGGTATGAACACCTTGATTAATAATACAATCAGCCATAGAGAATTTCTATAAAATAATAATGTATAATTTAATTAGTAAAAAAAATTATATTTAAAAAAAAAATAATAATAATATAATAAAAAAAATTACTTGAGGTTTATCTTCAGGAATAAAGACATCTGGAACAACATCAATAACTTCATTTTTATTAGTATTATTACTTTCTTCTTTCTCTTTTGCTTCTAATTCTTCTTCAAATTTCTTAGCTCTACTTCTTAAAACAAAAGGTTTTGCTAATAATAACCATGGAATTGTAATTATAAATATAATTAATAATATCAATTGAACAGTGCCCTAATTTTATATATATATATAAATTAAAATATTCATTATAAAATATATTAAAACATAAAAAATTAAGTAAAATTTATAAATAATAAATATATAAATCAAAATAAATATTAATAAAGAAATAAATTATACATATTATTTATATATCAATATATAATTTTTTATTAGAAACATTATATATTTATTTATATATATTACTTGTCCTTTAAATAATAAGTCTTTATCATTAATTTCACCTGGACTCATGAATAAAAAGATAAGAGTATTTAATAAACTAGGTGGTTCACCAATAGCATTTGGACTATACCAATCATAGCACCATTTATACATAATCATAAAACATAAATATCCAAAGATTGAAGATAACATAAGAAATTCTGGTATGAACTTGCATACGATTAAATAATATTCCTTAAAATGAATATAATTACATAAATTCAATATAATACCAAAAAGCATCTATTAAATATTTTTATAAAAAAAAAATTACATTATTATTAAAATTTTTACATAACATTTGTTTTCCTCTAAAAATATTATAAATGATTCTGCTTATATATAAATATATATTATTTTTATAATATTTACATGAATAACACCGAAGATAATAGATATTTTCATCTTATATGAATTCAAAAAAATCAAAGCATTTTCTGAATCAATCCATCCCTTTATTTAAGAAAAAAAAAATTAAATAAAAATATATTATTAATTTTATGTAAAAATAAAGTATCAATATTAAAAAAATAAAAAATTAATATCTATATATATAATAAATTATATTATTTTTTTTTCATATATATTAAAACAAAAAATAATGATGAAATACATACAGGATCAATACCAAATCCAATAGCTCTATAATTTGGATCAGGAAGTTTCCCTCTAACAGTTTTCATATTTTCTTCTGTAGTAGTAATAGAATCTGCATCTTCAAATGTAAATCTAGTAAGAGGGTATAAAAATGTTTTGGAAAAGAAATCATTATAAATTAAACCTGTATATATTGAAAATAATCCCATAAGGAATATTACATATCTACCAGAAAATGCCATTGCAATAATCTTTATTAAAAATCAATGTATATAAAAAAAATTTAATATATAATTATGATTATTATTATTATCATTATTATTATTATTATTATTATTAATTTTATTTAATATATTGAATTTCTCTATATATACTAAAAATATTTAAAATAATAATAATAACATATATATAAATATATTATGTATATTTACTTCATTTAATTTTTTTCCCATTAAATTTTTTTCAAAATAAATAAAAGCGAAACCACTTAATGCCATTAATATACCGTGTCCCGAATCACCAAACATAACGGCAAATAAAAATGGAAAAGTAACAATAGTATAAATACCAGGATTAACTTCTTTATATTTTGCTATACCATAAGCATCAACAATATTTTGGAAACAATTAGTCATTTTATTAGTTAATTGATGAGTTGGTGGTTCTCTATTTGTTTTCACTATTTCAAATATAGGCTCTGTTTCAGCTTTTGATATTTCCTATTATTATTATTATTATTATTATTATTATTATTATTATTATTATTATTATTATTATTATTATTATTATTATTATTATTATTATTATTATTATTATTATTATTATTATTATTATTATTATTATTATTATTATTATTATTATTATTATTATTATTATTATTATTATATAAATAAATGAAATATATATATAATATTAATTATTTTTAATCAAATTAAATATATACTATTTTTCCAATGAAAAATAAAAAAAAATTAAAAAAAAAAAAAAAATTAATAACATACTGCAATTTCTTTAAAAGTATTTTTAACTTCTCTTAACTTTTGTGATGGACACCATCCTTCTCCAATCATAAATCTATTGTTAACTTCAACATTACACATATTCATAATTTCATATACACCTATTTCTTCTGCAATAGCAGCTTGCCAAGTTTCAATTTCATTACCAATTGATCTTAAATCATTTATAATAGAGTTTTGTGTTGCTTGATGAACCTATATTTTTTTTTTGGTTTGTTTGTTTGTTTGTTTTTAATAATTAATATCATATTTTTTATATACATAATATTTTAATAAAATTTAATATAAATTAACATAATAAAATAAAAAATCATATTATATTATAATATAACATAATATAATATAATATAATAATATAAATTTATTAAATATATATTTATATATATATATAAATATGAAAACAGAAATAAAATAAAATAAAATAATAATTTTTTTTTTTAATTACATTGTGAATTTCTTCTATTTTTGAAAAAATCTTTAATGAATTTTCTCTTCTAACTTCTTGGTCAACATCAATATTATAAAGATTAGCACCCATAAGTTCAGCAACTCTTTTAATTTTTTGAATCATAGCATCACCATGAGCAAAAATAATAAATACATTTTTTTCAACTTTTTGATCAGTTTCTGGATCTTGTAAAGGTTCTTCAATTTCTGAATAATTCATACATAAATTACCTCTAAGAATTCTCCATAAAATTCTTTCAAATACACCCATAGTTTTTCTTGGTATAACACCAGCAATATATCTTTAAATATAATATATATATAATTTTTATTATTATTATTATTTTAAACAAAAATATTTAGATTAATTAAATTAATATTTATTATAATTATTTATTTATTAATAAAGGGAGATTCTAAATTACTTTAAATTTGACTTATTAATTGTTCCACTTTCTTGTTCTTGATTATCTGGATCACCGATTAATTTTTCATCTGAATTTACTACACTATTATTATTATTATTAGAAGTGCTTGATCCAAGCTTTTTTTCATTGGCTAAATTATCTAAATTCAAATTATTACGCATAACTTTATCTTTATTTTCATCTTCTAAATCTACATTTCTTGAATCAATCTATTTTTATAAAACATAAAAAATCATTAGAATTAAATTTATTTTATATATAATTATCCATTCATTTTTTTTTTTTTTTTTTGTAGTATTCTATATTTTTATATTTCAAATATTTATTTCTGTAATCTTTTTTATATATTATTTTCTAAATTTTATTTTATTTTTTATCTTCATTTATTTCTTTTAGATAACTTTGTTATAAATATAAAATATTAACCTCTTCAAAGAAATAATTGGATTCAGTAATGACATATTTTTCTTCAATTAATAATAATAATTGTGATCTAAGATTTTTTCTTGATTCAATCATATCATCTAACTTTGTTCTGGCATCTTGAATTTTTCTTGCTAATTCGTCAATATCGTTTTTACTCATTAATGGTAATTCATTAACTTTTGTTAGTTCTTTCATTGGAATATCTTCAGATGCAATTTGCTTTTTTAAATATTCTACATTTTAATTAAATATTCATATTTATTATATATATACAAAAAATATTAATAAGAATATAATATAATATATGAATGAATAAGCAAAGTAATAAATCAGTTATCATCATTAATATTATTATTTATTATTATTATTATTTATTATTATTATTATTATTATTATTATTATTATTATTATTATTATTATTATTATTATTATTATTATTATTATTATTATTATTATTAATATTATTATTATTATTATTATTATTATTATTATTATTATTATTATTATTATTATTATTATTATTATTATTATTATTATTATTATTATTATTAATTATTAATTATTAATTATTATTATCCATATTTATAAAATATTTATTTATATATACAATAATATCAATTAATTATATGTATATAAATACATAATTTTCATTTAATAATGTGGATACAACTATCAATGTATGCTAAAAACAATTTTTTTTTTTTAATTTCTGATTGTAATTATTATATACAAATAATAAATACTAATATTTGTTTTTTTTTTTTTTTTTTTTTTATTTATTTATTTATTTATTTATTTATTTATTTATTTATTTATTTATTTTTATATCATAAAATATAACTTAAATTTTACAATTATATCTTATTCTATTCATACTAAATTAACAATTTTACATAAAAATAATTTATATAAATATAAAATTTAAAAAATAATATAAAAAAAATAAAATATTTACGAATATTAGTATAAATATTTTGTAATTTTCGAATTTCTTCAACAAATGTTCTTTGAAAAGCATTTACTTCATAATTCAACTATTTTATTTTTATTAAAAAGAAAATATCATTAATATATTGATATATTAATAAATATTTTATCAATATGCTTCTTCTTATATTTGTTTATTTTTTTTTATGTATATTATGTATATAAAATATTAATTAGATTTTAATACAAACATCATTAAATTGAACGACACCTAATTGACCTAGTTTTCTAATTGTTAAATGACCAATTTCTGAAGGTATATAAAAGTGCAACAATGACATATCTTCCGACCGAAATAAACTTTGTTGGCCTAAACTTTTTTCTATCTCTTCAATTTCTTCCATTTTAGTCTTCGCCATTTTGAAATATTTTTATTATTATTTTAATTTTATATATAATTTTTATTATAATTTTATTTTTTATTTTTTATTATTCAAATTTCATATAAATTTTACTTCTAATTTAAATATTAAAGTAAAAAAAAAGAAAGAAAAGAGAGAAAATGGAATTATAAATTAAAAAGGAATATAATAAATTAAAACCATTTATTTTTTTTATTATATTGTACATATAATTATTTAAATTTTATAAAAAAAATTTTTTTAAAAATTATGAATGGATGATACATTACTACTTTTTTGACATTAAAAAAGAATTAATGAATTTAATAATAAAAAGAAAAATTGATATAATAAAATATCTAATATGTTCTTATTAAAATGAAAAGTTATTATTTAATTAATTACGTAAAATATATATATTAATAGTCCATTTTTTTTTTTCGCTTTATATATGATATTTTAATTTTCCCTCAACTTTTTTCTTTATACAGAAAGAAAAAATATAAAATAAAAATTCGATTAATTCATACAACTTTTTTTAAAAAAAAAATATGTCATTAATATAATAATATAGTATTTTATAATAATAAGGAATATTTAAATCTGCAATTAATAAATAATATAGTTAAAATTTATAAAGTTTTTAAAAAATATTTGAAATAAGATTATTCAAAAATTTTAAAAAAAAAAATAGGTAATTCAATATTATTTTTATCAAGCGTAAATATTATTATAAACTTTATCTATGTATAAATTAAGTAAAAAAAACTAATCGAATATATTATACATAATGACATTTTAATAAGTTAAAGGAAGGTTTAAAGTATAATATATATTAAAAAATGAATCGAAATTTTATAAATATAGATAAATATACATATAATTTTTTTTTTTTTTTTAATTTTCAATTTTTTCGTAAAAAAATAAAAAAGAAGGTTAAAATATTAAAAAAAAATACATAAAAATTATGTATTTTTTTATATTTAAAAGTATGTCAAGTATTAAAATAATAAAGTAACCAAGTTATCATATGATTATTATTAGTATTATTAGTATTAGTATTAGTTATTTTATTATTATTTCTATTCATTGTTATTATTACTATTAGTATTTAGTACTATTTATTTATTTATTTATTTATTTATTTATTTATTTATTTATTTATTTATTTATTTATTTATTTATTTATTTATTTATTTATTTATTTATTTATTTATTTATTTATTTATTTATTTATTTATTTATTTATTTATTTATTTATTAATTTTTTTTTTATTTATTTATTTATTTATTCTATTTATTCTATTTTATTACAAATTGTAAAATCGAAGGAAAAAAAAAAAAAAAAAAAAAAAAAGAAAATAATACAAATGATCTGATATTTAATATATATTCTTTTTATATATCATTTATTTACTTTACTTTTCGAAGTCCCCTTTTTTTTTTTTTACCAAAAAAAATTAAAATTCTTCCACTATTTTAACTATTAAGAATAATCTGTAATGTAATATATTTTAAAATATTCTAATTGATAAAAATATCTTTTCATAATATCCAAATAAATAATTAATTATATAGATATCTGCGACCAAATCCCTCGGATAAAACAAAGAGTTCATTTTTTCATAACTTGTTTTTTTTTATTATTATTAACATATAAACGTATAAAAATAATATAGACTTTTTTCTCTTATAAAAATAATTATAATCATTTAATTCTTCAATATAATAAAATTCTTTATAATTTTAAAAATAAAATATTGTTTAGTTTTTACAATAAATATTCTCAAAATATTAAAAAAATGAAAAAAAAATAAAAATATTATTAACACTATAAATCAATAAAGTAAATATATATATATATTTTTTATTTATTTATTTGTTATTTTTGTTTATTTTTTATTTGTTTATTACTTTTTGATTTGCTTTAAAAAATAATATTTTTTTATTTTTTATTTTTTATTTTTAATTTATGATATTTTTTTTAAAAAAAAAAAAAAACAATTGGATATATTATTTTATTATTTATGTGATTATTAATTCACATTTTATATTAATTTATGTTTATAAATTATTATTTAAGATTTGGTTTTATTTGTTTGATTATTTAGTTTTATATAGATCTAAAATTTTTACATAGCAAACTTTCTTGTCCTATTTATTTAAATTTAAAAAAAAAAAATTAATATATTTAACTATTAACATAAAATATTTATATATAAACTGATTTTAAATATATTTACCACTCTCTTGCAGTAGCTTCGTATTTAGCAATATCAGACTTATATACGTGAGCAATTTCTGGAACCAATGGATCATCTATTTATATATTAAAAATATAAACATATAAATTAATATTTAATATTATCATCTTTTTTTAAAATAATATAATATATTTTTATTATTTATGTATTTACCTGGATTTGGATCAGTAAGTAAAGAACAAATAGAAAGTAAAACTATATAAAAATTAAAAAATAATAATTAGTCAAATTTGTATTCAATATATATATATTTTATACTTTAATACTAACCCTTAGAAATAGTTAAGGCTGGAGACCATTGATCTCTAAGAATATCTAAACAGATACTACCGTTACTGTTAATATTTGGATGATAAATTCTAGTAGTGAAGCTAACCTTTGGTGGTTTGAATGGGTAGTCAGTTGGGAAGTGGATGCTTAAGAAGAAAACACCACCACTGTATGGAGAATCAGCCTATTATTTAAAATATAAATAAATATTATTACAAAGTTGTTTTTAAATTTATTTTCAAAACTTTTATTATAAAAGTATACTTACTGGACCCATAATAGTAGCCTTTCAAAATAAAATATAATAATAAATAAATAATATAAATAAACAATATTTAATAATTATATTTAAAATTTAAACAATAATAATCAAACTCTTCATTTTAATTATTTATTTATACTTACTTGCCATTGGAATAAATCATCTCCAACTGGACCAGCACTACAAGAAGATGGTGGATCACGACCTAAATCTTGTAATTCCTTTTTTATAATAAAGCATTAATATAAATTTAATATTTATATTTTTAACTTTTATAAAATGATCTCTAAATATAATAATATTACAATATTTGGATTTATTTATTTTTTTTAAAAAATCTTATTTGTTTACATTATTTATTTTTTGTACTTTTTTTATATACTTTTATACTTTAAAATATAAAAATAATAAATATATTATATGTTATCTAACTATTAATCTATAAGATGTAAACAAAAATATTATATTATTTTGAAAATCCATTTTTCATCTTTTTTTTTCTTTACTTGTATTACTAACATCAAATAAACACTCTTTTTTTTTTTTTTTTTTTTTACTGAATTATACTTTTTTTTTACAAATATACTTTTTTTTTTACTTATTCCAAATTTTTACTACAATATTTTTTATTACTTATACTTATGATATATTATTTATTCACCTTGTTAATTCTCTTTAAAGCCATTTTTTATTATAAATAAAGGTTTATATTTATTTATTTGATAAAAAACAAAAAGTAAAAAAAGAAAAAATGTTTTTTTAGATATAATTTATCACTTATATACATCTTTTTTTTTACTATATAATATTTATTAATATATAATATTAATCAAATATTATTCTATACATCCTTACTAATATATCTATAAATAAATATATAAATTATTTTAATATATTATAAATATATTATGTTTTATTATATAATTTATCTAATAATAAATTATTTCGCACTTTTTTAATATATATAATATTAAATAAATTATAAGTAATTAATAAATAATAAATTCAATCTTTATATATTATATGTATTTTACATAAAGAAATTAAGTAAAGATCTAATATATTAATATATAATAATAATATATTAAAGTATAAATTTTTATATCCAACAAAATAGTATATATATTAAAAAATCCAATATTAATATTTATATTAGAAATTAATATATGATAAAAAAGGGATTTTTCCAATTATATATAATAGAATAAAATGGTAAAAATATTTATTATTGATTAAATTATATTGATTGATATATTATAATATAAATAAATATATTTTCATTATTTATTATTAATATATAGTTTATTTAATTATATAAGCATTAAATATGATTTACTTAATTTTACACAAATTTTAATATAATTATTATATATCAATATATAATAATATAGAGTCAATATATTGAATATTTAAATATATATTTATATAACTTAATAAAATTAATATGTAAATATTAAAAATAAATAAATAATAATAATATATATTATTATTTATTATTATTTAATTATTATTTAATTATTATTATTATTATTATTATTATTTATTATTTATTATTTATTATTTATTATTTATTATTATTATTTATTATTTATTATTTATTATTTATTATTTATTATTTATTATTTATTATTTATTATTATTATTCTTATTAATTTATATTATTTAACTTTAATTATTAATTTATATTTATTATAATGATCACAATTATAAAATATAAACTATAAATTAATAATTAAATATCATAATACATTTTTAAAAACCATTTACTATACATTTATAAAATTATTAAATCTTATTACTTGTTATTTTGTAATAATGTACATTAATTATACATAAATTGTACAAATAGTTTTTTTTTTTTTTGTTTAATAATATGTCATTTAAAAAAAAAAGAATGAAGAAATTAATATACATAAAACTTAGTGATTAAACTATTTTATATTTATTATTTTAATATATATTAATTAATGTTATCAAAGAAAAGATGTATTAATAGTATATTAATATATACTATTAATATATTAAAAAAAAAGTAAAGTCCAAACAATCAATAATTAATGATCAATATAACAAAATAATTTCATGTAATACTGTTATTTTTTGAAATACACATAAATAATATTGTATAGAAACATTATTATTTATAATTGTGTTTTTCTCTTGCTATTATTCACATAGAATTATTAATAAAAAATAGAATTATTAATTATTAATTATTAATAATAAAAAAAATTAGTAAGAAAAAACAACAATTTCAAATAATAACAATTTCAAAAAAATAAATAATAAAACGTTATAATCAAACTATTTCCACCAATGAATAATCATCTTATTCAATAATAATTTTACAAGCCACTAATAAAATATTTATAATTTAATATAAAAAATTAAAAATTATAAATTAAAATACTACTTTTGATCTATTAATTAACAATCGAGTAAATTTTTATACCTCATCTCTATATATTTGCTACATCTACATCATTCTTTTCATTTACTCTACTACACTTTATTATATATTTACTTTTTAATTATTTTTAAAAATAAGAAAATATTAAAAATTTTTTATATTCTGTATTTTAGTATTTCATCCATGTGATATCACATGTTTATATGTCTAAAAAACATTTTAATAAATATTAACATAATTTTATGTTTTTTATGATCACTCATATATAATAAATAATATTAATATATAAAAAATAATAATCATTCTAAATTTTTATAATTATCAAAACAAGGTCTATTTTGATAATTATAATAATATTATTCCTATTAATTAAAAATAAAATAAGGTCTATTTTTATTTTAATAACAATATTATTATACTATTTATTTATAATATATAATTATTTATTAATAAATTGAAAATTTATTTATATATATATAAACTTATTAATTATTTATTTATAATCTTCATTATATAATTGAAAATTTACTTTTATACTGATTAATATTTAATAAGATAAATGTGAATATTTTCAATACTTACCGTTCTAATAAAGAAAAAAAAAACATTAACAAGAGAATTAATAATATATAAAAATTCTATCTAATATATAAATAACATGGAGATATAAATTTAATAAAAAAAAAATAAAAAATAAACAAAATGCTATTGTTAATAATAAAATAAATAAATAGATGTATTATGCTTTTTTATTTTCTATTGTATAAAAATGGTTCTTTTGACTGTAGGTGTTCAAATTTTTTAATGGTTAGGTTTTATAATATTTATTTTATTATATTTTTGTTGAATGGTTTTCCATTCAAATACATCAAAATTATTTGGTATTTATTACAAAGAAATAATAATATTATATTATAATAAAAAGAAATAATACTAAGAACAATTAAATAATTAAATATTAAACTATATTAGTTAATATTTTACTGTATTATTATAAACAAGTATATATATTTTAATACTGTAGCTTTTTTACATTTTTTCAAAATTTTGGTATTATTAATTTGTTTTTATATTGGAAAGAATAAATATTTTAATATTTAAATATATTTTATAACATTTTTTTTCCTTATTAGTATTTAAAATACATCATTGACAATCTTTATTTTTTCTTCTAAGGTCACTGAAATATTTAAATTTTTTTTTTATCAAGTTTAGGTGTTTGCTTTTTTTTTTTTTGTCTTTATATTTAAAAGAATAAAAATTATCAGAAAACTATTATATAATTTAATTATTAATAAATTAATTAAAATTAATAAATAATAAAACATAACAAACAAATAAATGAATAAATGAATAAATAAATAAATAATTAATTAATTAAATAAATAATTAAATAACTAAATAAATAACTAATAAATAACTAAATAAATAAGTAAATAAAAATAATACCTAAATAAATAACTAAATAAATAAATAAATAAACAAATAATAAATAACTGATAAATAACTAAATAAATAAGTAAATAAATAAATAATAAATAACTAAATAAATAACTAATAAATAACTAAATAAATAAGTAAATAAATAAATAATAAATAACTAAATAAATAACTAGTAAATAACTAACTAAATAAATGAATGAATTGATAATTTTAATTATTTTAATTTATTTTTTATATTATTTTATATAATTAATTCTAATTTAATTCAAAAAAAATAAATATTTAAAAATTATTTAATAATATTATATTTTATTAAATATTATTAAATTTTTATATATCATAATATATATATATATTAATAATATTTAATATTAATTAAAAAAAAAAAATAATTATATTTTTTATAAAAATTAATATATTTTTCTGATAATTATTTATTTTTTTTAAATATTAAAAATTATTTGTTATTGTTAAAACAATAAAAATAAAATAAATAAAATTGTATTAATTATATATAAAAAAAAAAAAAGATCATAAATTACATTTTGAATTAATCATATTAGTACAATTAAATATAAGGTATAAATAAGGTGGTTATTAAAATATCAATATAAATCAATAAACAATAAAATTCATAACTATATTTCAATAAAACAAAGAATTTAAAATAAAAAATACAGATTTCGATTATATAAATAACAACAAATTAATATAAATATTTTTCATTTATTTATATTGTTATACTAATATTATAATTTTCAGAAATGGATGCAAATAAGGAAGTAAAAGATGTTGAAATGGAAGTTGTAAAATCTCCAGAAGAAGAACAAAAGGAATTATTAAATTTATTATTAGCAGGTATATATATATATACATTTTATTAATGATAATTAATAATAATATCCTTTAAATGGAGCAATCATTTTATGTTATTTTTTAATAATTAAAATTATTTTTTAATTTAAATATAGATTTCAATTATATTATATATTTTATTTATTTATTTTTTTATATACAATTAATTTAAAATCAATAGAATAGTTTTCTAATATATATAAAAAATTATTTTTTAAATAGTTTAAGTTTTGATATAATAATAGTAAAAATAATTATGATAATAATAATAATAATAATAATCATAATCTTATTAATAATTATAATTATATAAAAAATAAAAATTAATTGATTTTTAAACTTATATATAAAATTATTATATTTTATTATATTTTAAATATGAATATATATATGTTATTGCTGATGAATACTTATATTATTACGAATTATATTGTGTTGAAAATTTATAATAATGTACTTTTTTATTCATTATAATTTTATATTAAATATAGATATTAAGCAAAATATTTTAAATTTGGAGAAGGCTGTTAACAATATTGAAACTCGTTTTATTACCAGAGTTTTAAGAACTTTCCCAAGTATTAGAAGAAGATTAACTGATGATGCTTTAGCTAAAATCATTAATATTCATGTACCTCAAGGTATATTAATTATATTATTAAGAAATAAAATTATTATTATTTTGAATGAGTATTAATGAATATATTATATATACATTTTAAAAGATGATGCTTCTAAGGCTATTTTATTAAAATATATTGGAAAAGTAATTTTTATTTTTCTTATAATAATAAAAATTTTATTATTAATATTAAAATTTCATTATATAAAATATTAAGTCTATATTAAAAAAAAAATATTTATTTACTTTATATATTAATATATATATTTTATGTGACCTATTTAAATTTTGATTTAATAATTATAATTTGTGGAAAAAAATTTTTTTTAATGTTGAATAATCAATATATTTCATAATTCATTTATTATATAAAGGAATCTGAATCAATGGAACTTGATCAAGAGTCAAATGACAAAACTCAAACTAAAAACTATCTTCCAGAAGTTGAAACTTATTTATATTTATTAGTTTTAATATATCTTCATGATAAGAAGGAATATGAAAAGGTATAAAATTATTTTTTATATATAATATTATTATCATTTAGTTATTAGGAATGAAGATTCTAGGTTAAAGTCAATTATAATTATTACAAAAAGCAATTTCTTTCTTTCTTTTTTTTTTTATTTTAATAAATGAGTTTAAAAATATATATTTAATTTATATTTTTTTTATATAATGTATTAAGGGTGCTGAATTAGCTGATAGTTTTGTTCAAAGACTTCTTTCATTTAATAGACGTACAATGGATATGTTAGCTGCTAAATTCTATTTCTATTATTCAAGATTCTTTGAATTAACTAATCGTTTATCTTCCATAAGAACGTAATTATTACTTATAATTATAATCATTTTAACTAAATTTAATTAATAACTTTAAAATATAAAATGTAATTTTTGTATTATTATTATTGCTACTATTTATTATATAAATGTTTGATAAATTTTAATCAGTACTCTTCTTGCTGCTCAAAGAACTACAGCTTTGAGACATGATAATGAATCTCAAGTATGATATGAGAGAATTTATATATCTATAAATATATATATATTAATCAAAATTATTAATAGTCATACTAAAAAAAAAAAAAAATTAATATTTTTAATTATTATTATTATTATTATTATTATTATTATTATTATTATTATTATAATATATAATGATTTTAGGCTACCATTTTAAATCTTTTATTAAGAAATTATTTACATTATAATTTAGTTGAACAAGCTGATAAACTTGTACTTAAAACAACATTCCCAGAAGAAGCTAGTAATAATCAATTTGCTCGTTATATGTTTTATTTAGGTCGTATTAAGGCTATTCAACTTGATTATACATCAGCTAATCGTTATTTATTACAAGCCATTAGAAAAGCTCCACAAAGCACAAAAACTGTTGGTTTCCTTCAAGCTGTAAGTATTATATATATATATATTATTTGACAAGAAATATAATATAATAAAATAAAATAAAATAAAGAAGTTAACTTCATTATATTGGTTATATAATCTATATTATATATTAATGAATGGTTTTATTATTATTATTGTTGTTGTTATTATTATTGAATTTTTTTTTTATAATTTTTTTTTCTTTTTTGAAAATTGAAATTATTAATTAATATCATTTATTTATTATTTTTTTTTTAAATTCTTTTTAGGCTAATAAATTATCTATTATTGTTCAAATTTTAATGGGTGAAATTCCAGCTAAATCTATATTTAAACAACCAGAATTAAAAAAATCTCTTGAACCATATTTCCATATTACTCAAGGTACTGTTAACGAAAATATTTAAAATGATATAAATTATATATAAATTTAATAATTAAAATAATAATAAAATTTTTATTAATATTTTATTCATTAATATTATTATTATTATTTTTTAACTCAAATATATATATATTTATTTATATATCAATAATTAATTAATTAATTAATTAATTAATTATTAATTCTAGCTGTACGTGTTGGTGATTTAACTAAATTTAAAGAAACTTTAAATAAGTACACATCTGTATTCCGTGCTGATAATACTTATACTTTAATTTTAAGGTAAAATAACAAAAAATTTATAATAAATTAATATGAAAATATATAAATGTATAAATGATATTAATGAAAATGTTATATATTATATTATATTATATTATATTATATATATGTATTATGTATATTAAAAATTTATTTTATTTTATTTTTTTTTTTTTATTTTATAATTGGAATTATTATAAAGATTACGTCATAATGTCATTAAGACTGGTATTCGTATGATTAGTTTATCTTATTCAAGAATATCGTTATGTGATATTTGTCTTAAGTTACAATTAGATAGTGAAGAAGATGCTGAATATATTATTGCTAAGGCTATTCGTGATGGTGTTATTGATGCTACCATCAATCATGAAGAAGGTTACATGAAATCAAAGGAAGTTGTTGATATATACTCTACTAATGAACCACAAGAAGCTTTCAATGAATGTATTACTTTCTGCTTAAATCTTCGTAATGAATCTGTAAAGGTAAATATTTAGAATTAAAAACAAAATTTATTGATATATAAATAAATATTATTCCTTTTTTTTTTTTTTTTTTTTAAAAAAATTTTTAAAATATAATATTAAATTAATTAATTAATAAATAAATATATAAAATTATATATATAGGCTATGCGTTTCCCATCTAATGCTTATAGAAAGGAATTAGCATCAGCTAAGGAAATAGATGATGAAGAACGTAAATTAGCAAAGGAAATTGAAGATGGTGAATTAGATGATGATAGTATGGATGGTGATTATTAAACAATGAAAATAAACAAAACATTGTAATTTATATATAATTATATTCATCGTCAGTTAAAAAAAAAAAAATATTTTTTTTTTCCTCATTTCATTTCATTATTCACAATTTCTACAAAAATAATATCCAACATAATAAAATAATAATAATAATAATAATAATAAATAAAATAAAAAACAAAAAATGTAAAAAAAAAAAATATTTTATATAAATTTATTATTGTATAAGAAATCATATAATAGTCGAATCCTATGATTTTTTTTTTTTCTTATATACTTTATTTCGAAAATTTTATTTTTTTTTTTAATTAAAGCAAATAATTCATAGTAAATTATATATAATAATTATATTAAAAAAATAAAATAAAAAAAAAACAAAAAACAAAAACAAAAACAAAAAACAAAAAACATATATATATAAATAATAATAATAATAAAAGAAAAAAAAAAAAAATAAAACAAATAAATAAATAAATAAAAATAAAAATAATAAAAAAAAAAAGAAACAAATCATATAAATAAAAATAATTCAAAAGTAGAATTATTGAACAAAGAAAATAATTACAATAAATAATAATAAAAAAAAAATAAAAAATAAAATAAAATAAAATAACATAACATATATAATAAATAAAATTAAATCTATAATAATTGAATAAAAAAAATTATGTTATACGTTATACCAATATGTATTATAACCAAATTTTCATTTATTTACTAATGATTATAACAAAAATTTGGAAGTTTCCTTTATCTTGATAATTAATATTTTCAGTCACAATTTTACTTTCCCTAACTACTACTAACTACTACTAACTACTTAATTTTACTAATTTTACTACTACACCACTACACCACTAGTACACTAGTACTTTATTTCTACTATTTTTATTTCTATATAAATTATATGTTATAATAAATAATATCCTAATTATTATTTTTTATTATTTATTAATTATTATTCATTTATTATTATTATATTTGATAATAGTTATTATTACATTGTTATTTAATTTTATTTATATTATGTTAATTATTTACATATATATTTATATTAAAAAACTTTAAATTAGTTTTACAATATAATAACTTTAATTGAATTATATATTTATTAATATAAATGATTTAATTGAATTTAATTAATTAATTTTATTATAATTTCACAATATATTATCTATATATTAATAATATATGTTGTAATTAAATAAAATGGAATATCCATTTTAGTTTTAGATTAAATTATTATATACATAAATATATAGTAAGTATAATCAGAGATTTCGAAAATTTAATTTTATATTAAGTTAGAAGGATAAGTAAATTATATATATAAATAGACAAATAAATAATAAATAAATAAATAATAAATAATAAATAAATAAATAATAAATAATAAATAATAAATAAATTAATAAATAATAAATAATAAATAAATAAATAAATATATAAATAAATAAATAAATAAATAAATAAATAAATAAATAAATAAATAAATAAATAAATAAATAAATAAATAAATAAATAAATAAATAAATAAATAAATAAATAAATAAATAAATAAATAAATAAATAAATAAATAAATAAATAAATAAATAAATAAATAAATAAATAAATAAATAGACAAATAAATATTAAGTATAAAAATAAATATTGTAGTTGTTAAATAAAATATGTTTTACCGTATTTCGTATTTAATTAATATTAATTAGTATTTTAGATTTAATTACTATTTTTTTTCCAATAAAAAATAAAAGTTATATATAAGATAATATATTAGATATTATAAATAATTAATCTAATTTTTATTTTATGTTATGTTATGTTAGGATTATTATTAGTATGGATGTTTATTTTACTTTATTTTATTCTATTTTATTAATTATAATAACATGTTTATATAATAAAATAAAATAAAATAAAATAAATATGAACAATTTGTCAAATTTACTTCGATTTTATCTTTATTATAATTTATATTTATATTTCTCATGAATTAAACAAATAATAATATATAATTTTTTATCTAATTTTGTATTTTAATAGAGAAATAATAATATAACTATATAGAAAACCTTGATCTTGATATATAATATAATAATACTTCACTAATAATACTAATATAATATTTTATTTTATTATTTTATTAATTAGTATTATTAGTATTTTATTAGTATTATTAATATTATAACAGTAATTTATGTATTATAAATTCTTTAATGAAATTATTTTATATAGAGCATTTTTTTTTTTTTAACAAAAATTTATTTAATAATCAACATCTCAAAAAAGAAAAAAAAATTTTTTTTGATTAATGAATTTAATATTATATGTAATATTATATGATTAAATATATTATAATGTATTAATAATTAAATTATGTATATATTAAATATATTAATAAATCATTACATTATATCAATTTATATAATTTTATTATATATTAAATATTATGAAAATTATTATTATTATTATTTAATTGCTAAATGAACAAAATTTTTTCTAATTTTTTTTTTATATTTTTAAATAATTAATATAATAAATAAAAAAAGAAAATAATATTTATATAAAACAAGAAACTAAATCGAATAAAAAAATAAAACGAAGATTTTTTTTTTTTTAAAAAAAATAAAAATATTTAATAAAATAATCAACGCTTTTGTGTATAATAAATAGAATTTCAATAACGTTAATATAATTAAAAGGACTAATATCGTAACAAAACAAACTATAAATAGATTTATTTTTTTTTAAGATTATTTTAAAAGTATATATCTTTTTTATTTGTTTATTCATATTACTTTGTATAATGGCTTTTTTTTTTTTTTTTTTTTCTTAAAAACAATGGAATGAAAAAGACATTTAATAAATTTAAAATAAATATTTTTGTAAATGATAGATTCTAAAAAATAATTTATGATAAATAATATTATATTAGCGATTAGATATTAATAAACCAATAAACAAATAAATAAATAAAGTAAAAAGTAAATAAAATTAGATATATACATATAGAAAATTCAACAATAAAATAATAAGAATAATAATATAGAAGTAAGAAATGATGGATTTTTTTTTATTACATATACATGTTATAAAAACAGAAATGCTGTATAATTATTACATAATTATACAACATTTGTACAAAATATATATTGTTTATTTCATTATTCTTTGTTTTTATCAATAAAATAATTTTATTGAATGGTATTAATTAATAAAACAAAGGAAAAAAGATAATAAGCATTAATAATTAAAAAATGTTTATATATATAAAATAGTAAAAAAAAAAAAAAAAAGAGAAAAATTGTAAATAATAAATATAATCCTTATCTATGAATTCATAGTTATATTTTATTCTATTGTTTATTTTTAAAATTTATATATATATTTAATATTTACCCTAATAAATTAAATAAGTATTAATATAATTTATTATTTGAAACTCTTTTTATTAATTAATTTTATTTATATTTATATATTTAATAAAGAGCATATATATAATTCATAATGTCAGTAAACATAAATGCTTTGAGTCAACAACTTCAAAATACCACTATTAGGTAATTAATTAAAAATAAATAAATTAAGATATTTAAATATTAACTAAAAATAATATTTGATCAAAGGTTATAAATAATATAAATAATATCATTTTTATTTACAATGTTTTCATATGTTTGTAATAAGATTTTGGTTGATCAAAAGTAATTAGTGTAAACAAAACAAATAAAAAAAAAGATAAAAATATAAAATAAATATAGTATATATAATTGATTTTTAATTAGGAAGAAAAAAGTTTTTTTTTTATATTAGAAAAAACAATTAATAAAGGGAATAATAATAATTCAAATTAATAAACTTTATCAATTAATAAATATTATATATGTTTTAATATAAAAGAGGAAACTGATGTTTAATTTATTTTTTTTAATTTATATAAAAGTGATTCTGATAAATCATGGAAGAGTCAATTAAAATTACCACCAAAGGATTTACGTCCAAAAACTGAAGATGTTACTGCTACAAAGGGTAATGAATTTGAAGATTATTATTTAAAACGTAAGCTTTTAATGGGAATTTTTGAAGCCGGTTTTGAAAAACCATCTCCAATTCAAGAAGAATCTATACCAATTGCTTTAGCTGGAAGAGATATTCTTGCTAGAGCTAAGAACGGTACTGGTAAAACTGCTGCTTTTGTTATACCCGCTTTGGAAAAGGTTGATAATAAGAAGGACCATATTCAAGGTATTTTGATAATATACATAATATAATACATTCATTCTATTTTTTTTTAAAAAAAACAATTATTTATATTGATAAACTATTATAATAAAAATATATTTGTAGCCGCTGTTCTTGTCCCAACCAGAGAACTTGCCTTACAAACTTCTCAAGTTTTTAAGACTCTTGGAAAACATCTTAATGTTAAGATTATGGTTACTACTGGTGGTACTACATTAAAGGATGATATTCTTCGTTTAGGAGAAACTGGTATGTATTTTATTTACTTTTTATTAATTATTAATTAACAATAAAAATTATTTTATATAAATAATAATTATTTTTATTAATATTTTTTTTTATTATAGTCCATATTCTTGTTGGTACTCCAGGTCGTATGCTCGATCTTGCTGGTAAGGGTGTTGCTAATCTTTCTCAATGTCAAGTTTTAATTATGGATGAAGCTGATAAGTTACTTTCACCAGAATTCCAACCAATTGTTGAACAATTAATTTCTCACTTCCCAGCAAACAGACAAATCTTATTATTCTCTGCTACTTTCCCAATTATTGTCAAAAATTTCAAAGATAAATTCCTTAAGGAACCTTACGAAATTAATTTGATGGACGAACTTACTCTTAGAGGTGTTACTCAATATTATGCTTACGTCGAAGAAAGACAAAAAGTTCACTGTTTAAATACTTTATTCTCAAAGGTAAATTTATTTTATAGAAATAATTTATAAAAAAAAATATATATATTACAAATCATATTTAAAATAAGTAATTAACATAAATTTTTATTAATATTTTATTGATTAATATTATATCTATATCAATATATATCTATATATATTATTGTTATTATTATTATAGTTACAAATTAATCAATCTATTATTTTCTGTAATTCTACTAGCCGTGTTGAATTACTTGCTAAGAAGATTACTGAACTTGGTTATTCTTGTTTCTACATTCATGCTAAGATGTTACAATCTCACCGTAACAGAGTTTTCCATGATTTTAGAAATGGAAAGTGCCGTAATCTTGTTTGTTCTGGTAAATATTAATATCATATATAGTAACAATTATATAAAGAATTTTTTAATAGGAGTGTTATTATATTTTATAATTAATATTTTTTTACATATAATAATATAATCAATTTTTAACCATTATTAAATCATTAATTATTTATAGATCTTTTAACTAGAGGTATTGATATTCAAGCTGTTAATGTAGTTATTAACTTTGATTTCCCAAAGAATGCTGAAACTTACCTTCACAGAATTGGTCGTTCTGGTCGTTTTGGTCATTTAGGTTTAGCCATTAATCTTATTACTTATGATGATCGTTTCAACTTATACAGAATCGAACAAGAATTAGGAACTGAAATTCAATCCATACCACCAGTTATCGACAAAAACTTATATGTTGCTCCAAGTGTTTAAATTTAATATTTTTTTTTTTTTTAATTTTAAAAAATTATAATAAAAAATAAATTGATTTTTTTTTTATTATAATTTATTTTTTTTTTTATAAATTATTAGTTACATATTTAAATTATTATTATTTTTTTTCTTTCATTTTTGTTAGCTATTTTATTTTTATTTCATTAATTAATATATCATTATGCCATTAATTATTCATTTATATAGATATTTATTTAATTATTATATTTATGATTAATTCTTTTATATATATATAAATATCTTATTAAAATCATTATTTTAATGAAATACAAAGAAGTTAATCATGAAAAGAGAAAAAATAAAAATAAAAAGGATAGATAATAAAAAATTTTAGAAGAAAAAAGAAAATGATAATATAATAAAATAATAAAGCATTAAAAAAAAAAAAAAAAAAAAAAAAAAAGAAAAAAAAAAAAAAAAACACAATAAAAAAAAAATAAAAAAAAAAAACACAATAAAAAAATAATTAAAAAAAGTTAAACAAGATATATACATAAAAAAAAAAAAAGAAACTTAGAACAGAACAAAACAAAACAAAAATAAAAACAAAAACATAAAAAAAAAAAAAAAAAAAAAAAAAACGAAAAATATATATATAAAAGAAAGATTAAAACTATAATGTTTTAATTTTTAATATTATTATTATTTTATTTTAATCTTTTTTTTTTTTTTTTCTTTTTTTAGTTTTGTTTTCAAAAATCTATATATATATAAAAATTAAAGAAACATGTTGATAATGTAATATTTAAAAACAAAATCATTCATAAAAATATATATATATATATATAAAAAGCAAAAATCTAACGCTATAAATTTATAATAATAATCATAATAATCATAATCATAATAATAATAATAATAAAATTAAATCATTTATAAAAAAAATTTTTTTTTTAATATAATAGTTCAATATTATATTAAAGTATATAAAGAAGGAAAAGATTTTAAACTTTTAATATATATATTAAAATATTTTTATTTATTTATTTTAGATTTAATATAATATAATATTTTTTTTTTTTTTTAAAAAAAAAAAAAAAGAAAATAATTATTTTTTGTGTAATTATTATAAAAAGGACAAAAATTAACAGACATTAAAAAAACAAAAAAAAAAAAAAAAAAAAACAAACAAGAAAATAATAAAACAAAAACAAAAATTAAAACAAAAAAAAAAAAAAAAAAAAACCAAAGAAAAAGAGAAAAAAAAATAATAAATTAATAACAAATAGAAACCATAATAAAAAATAATAAAAATTAAAAAAAAAAAAAATAAAATAAAATATAAAAACATTAAAAATAAAAAATAAAAACATTACTTAAAAAAATAAAATAAAAAAAAAATAAAAAAAAAATAAAAATAAAAAATAAAAAGTTGTTATATATCATTTTTTTTAAATATCATATAATAATAATAATAATAAGAAAAAAAAAAAAAAAAAAAAAAAAAGAGAATGTATTTTTATATATGTATTTTTATTTATTTCAGTATCTTTTTTTTTTTTTCAGTATTTTTAAATATAAATATATTTTTTATTTTTTTTTTTAATTTATTTTTTTAAAAATAAAATAAAAATAAAATAAAAAAAACTAAACTAAACCAAAGCAGAATCAAACCTGACAAATAATCAATTAATATTATCAATATTTACAATAATAACAACAACAATCAATTAATATCATCAATATTTACAACAATAACAACAACAAATAACCACAACCACAACAACAACAAAAAAGTTATATTAAATATCCTTATTAATAATTATAACTATTTTTTTTTTTTTAAAAAAAAAGAAAAAAAAAATCTTTTTAATTACTTATATATATACTTTTAACCTTAAATAATATTAATTATAAAATATATAATAATTTATGTTTATTCTTTTTTTATTTTTATTATAATAATTATTTAGTTTTTAATTTTATATTATTATTATTATTACTATTATTATTATTATTATTATTATTATTACTATATAAATATATGGATGTTTTTGTTTTGTAAAAAAAGACTTTTATTTTAAATTAAATAATAATTATGGAATTTATAATGAATTTTTTTATATTGATTGTAGAATGTATAATATTACAGATAATATTACAGTAATAGAGAGAATGTCTATTGAAAATACATTAAGATTTATAAAACTTTTTTTGTATATTAAATAAGTTTTTTTTTTTTTTTTTTTTTTTATAATATTGATAATTTATAATTGATGGAATGAAATTTTTATTATATATATAGGAGTTCGACAAGGATGTCCCTTATCTCCTATACTTTTTAATTTGTTTATCAACGACATCTTCAACGATTGCCTGCATAATGGTGTGAAAATAGATACTGAATATTGTTGTGGAGGATTATTTGCTGATGATATTGTTCTTTGTGCCCCTAGTAGATCTCGTATGAACAAACTTCTTCGTTTAGTTGGTAAATGGGCTAAGGACAACGAGATGACTTTTGGAATTAATAAATGTGGCACATTAGCTGTTAGACATGAAAATTCGGAATATATTCTTAGAGAGGACCCTACCTTTTATTTAACAGGAATCGCAATCCCTAAAACAGATTGTTATACTTACCTTGGTGTTCCCTTTCACAAAACTCTAGATTTAAAATTCGTTATTAGTAAAATGAAAAATAAAGTTAGTAAGGCTTTGTTTTCAATTCAGGGTTTTTTAAAAAATGATCTGATTCCTATTCCTCTTAAAAGAACTTTATTCTCTGCAAAAGTTATTGGACAAGTTTCCTATTACGCGCCTTTGCTTGGTTCTAACAAAAACAATACTAGTTCTACACAAACAATAATTAACAAAGGTTTTTATTGGATTTTAGGCTACTCGAAACCTAATTCTTTTGTTTCTATTTATTGCATCTCAAAAGAACTCAATATTCCTCCACTTTCTGGTAAATGTGCTTTAGCTCAGGTTAGATGTTTTAATAAGTGGAAGGACTCCAACTGCATTATCTCAAAGATAGTTAATAATGTTGCTACAACAAGAAAATGGACTTGGGACAAAGAAAGTAAAATATTAAATGATAAATTAAACAATATTTCATCCTCTACTAAAGAAATTATGGAATTCTATTGGGACAGAGACATGAACAGTGATAAATCAATTAAAGCTAAAACTTATAAATTGTACAACTTTGAAGAATCAAGAAGTTACTTAAAACTTAATCTAGAATTTCCTGAATATAGCAAAGGTTTTCGGTGGATACTTAGGGCAAGATGTGGATATAAAATTGATGCTAGAGTTGCAAAAGCTGCTAAAATGATTAATAATTCTTGTCCTAATTGTTGTTCATGTTGTTTCCATTGTGACAGTTATCAGAGAATTGATCATTGGTTTATAAATTGTTTCTTATTTAAAAATCTTCGTATTGATCACTTCTCTGATTTAGATAGAAATTTTTTTTATTTTTTAGATAGTCTTTTTAATAGTTTAGTTAGGACCAGTAATAACCCTAGTGTGGATAATAGAATAAATAATATTGTTAAGGGTTATAAAAGTAGTAATAATAGTATAAGTAATATAGATATATTAGGTAGTAAAAAAATAGTTAATAGGTATAGAATATATATTTTTTTAATTGGTGGTAGAGATTATGGTTTTAGTGATAGAATTAACAATAGTCCATACAAAATGGAATGGGAATGTTTGTTTAAGTGTCAGACTGAATCTGGTACTTATTCAAAATCCCCATTCTTGTTGCGATCTGCGGCTCTATTGAATGATATCATGCCTGTTGTCTGTAAAAGACAACATATATTATTCAATAAATTTAAAACCAACCTCTCCAGGAACGTCAATGCTGATAACACAGTAGGACAGCCTAGTAGGGCAAATGCCGATCCTATTTCCGACCCTAGTGGAATAGGATAGATCAATTTTACTTTAATTCTATATTTAGAATTAAGGGCTTGTATGGATTTATTGTTTTTAAATATTATTATACTTCTTTTTTTCCTCCAGTATTATCTATTATTATCTATAATATTTTACTGGTTTTTATTTTTTTTTAGTAGTATCATTTTTTTTCATTATGTGTTTTTTTTTATGATTCATGTATTTTAATATTTAAATTCAATAAAGTTGACGTACAAATTGTGTGCCATAAAAAAAAAAAAAAAAAAAAAAAAAAAAAAAAAAAAAAAAATTATATATATATATATACATTAAAAATTGGAAATTTTTATATGTATGATATCGATTTGGGTTTAAAAGAATTTTATTATAAAAATCTTTATGAAATAAATATTATAAGCACTGGTTCAAGATCGATGTTTATCCTAAGTTGGTGCCTTGGGATTATTATAATTGTGGGGATTTTGGGACTATAGAGGGTATTTAAATACTGTATTATTAATACATATAAGGTTTCTATCCTAGGTGTATCATGACTACCACCTTGATATTTAAAAGGGGTTTTCCTTTATATATGTTACCTACTCAATATCAAGTACCTTACACTTTTGATTCCATTAGACTTGATGCTTAGTCTCTGATTAATTTTATGTTGGAATTAGGCAGGTCTACAGTCTATCATGCCAATGATTATGATCATTGTACTGTGAGGAGAAAGTGGTTCCGTTCTGATGCTCGTGGTAAAAAAAGGAGACTAAGGAAGAATGTATAAAAACCTATGTTTTAGCAGAATGTAATGACATAGGTGGAGCCGTTGACTTCGAATTGATATTAATATGTTATATGTTATATAACATCACTCTACAGGGTATACTTGTAGTGTACGTATGGAAGATGGAAGTACTCATTTTAGTCTAATTTTTTTTTTTTTTTTAAATATAATATTTGTTTTTATTATATATATATATATATATATATATATATTTATTTATTTATTATGCTATGTTATAATTAATAAATATTTTCTGTTGGAAAACAAAAAACTTTAGAATTTATTTTATTTACTTTTGTTTATTTGTATATATATATTATTTTTTTTATATTGTAATTTTTAACAATTAATAATAATAATTATAATATTTTTATTATTTTCTAACGTCGAATCTTTTATTTATTTAATAATTTAGTTTAATTTTAATTTTAAATATAGATTATTTATTTTTATAAAGAAAAAAAAAGTCAAAATTTAAAAATTATAATTTAATAATAAATATTTTTAAGTAAATAATAAAACAAAAAACAAACAAAGTAAAAAACAAAAAAAAAAAAAAAAAAAAAAAACGAAAAAAAGAAAGTATTATATTAAATTGTAATATGTGTATTAAATCAACGTGATGGCGGTATTGACATTAATTTTAATATTTGACTATTACATTCTTCTAAAGATTGAAGTATTTCTTGGGATATAATTTGATAATTACTTTCAAGGGTTTTTGTTTGAATATCTTTTTTTTTTTTTTTTTTTTCATTGAAAAATAATTATTGTTAATATATGAAATAGATTATATATATAAATAATTAATATATATTTTATTATAATACACTATTTTATTTTATAGATATTAAATATATTAAATATATTAAATATATAGATATATATATATATAATTACATTCTTTTAAGTGGAAATTATTAGATTCTTGATATCTTAATTTTTGTTCAAAAGCTCCTAATTGAACAAATGTTTCATTTTCTTGTAATTGTGCTTTTTTACCATCATATTTTGTAGATAAACCTGAAACAACTTGCTTTAATGAATCACGGAATTCTCTTAAACCTTGACGATCAGCTTTATTTTTCTATATATATATATATTTTATTTTTAATTGATTTTTAATTTTTATTAATTTTTTATTTTTTATTAAAAATAAAATAAAATAAAATAAAATAAATATCTATATTTTTCTTTTTTTTTTCTTCTTCTTCTTTTATTTCTTATATTTCTTCTTTTTTCTTCTTATTACTATTACTACAATTACTATTACTATTATTACTACTATTACTACTACTTTATTATTAAAATAAGAAAAAAAAATAAATAATAATAATAATGATTAAAATAACAATACCTTTCTTTGCTCTTCTGTTGATTTTTTAAGTTCATCAATATTTTGCATTTTTTCCATATCTTCGTTTAATTTTTCAATTTTATTTTTTAGTGTAGTTAATTCAAAGTTTAATTTTGATTCAAGTTGATTAACTTTTTCTAAATCTTGTAATCTTTGATTTCTCTCTATGATAATTTATATAATTTAATATATATAGAATATACATATTAATATAAAATAGAAAAATATTTAAAATAAAAAAAAATATTTAAAATTTTTTTAAAATTTATATATATATATATATATTTTTTTAGTTATCATTATAAATTTTTTTTTTTTAAAAAAAAAAATAGTTATTATTATTGTTATTATATATTATTATTATTATATTATATACCAATTATAAGTGCATCAGCTGTATTTTCGGAATTTTTCATTTCTTTTTCTTTAAATTGCAAATCCTCTTTAAGTTCTTTTAAACCTCCTGGATAAGAAGGCATATCTTTTTTTGATAAACTCTTTTTTTTTTTTTTTGTTTTATATATATATATATTAATTTAATTTACATTATTATAATTTATAAATATATATATATATATAATAAATTAATGCATTAATATCTCTCTTTTCTTTTTTATAAAAAACTCTGATATTTTTTTTTTTTATAAACAATATATATCAAAATATTAATAATAATTTTAATAAGTATTATATATACCGATAATTTTTCAAGAGATTCTACAATTTGAGTTTGTAATTGAGTACTTTTTTCAACAATTTCATTTTTTTTATAATCAAATGAATCAATAAATGCTTGCATATCTTTATCTCTTTTTAATAATTCTTCATATTTTGAATTTTTCTCTCCTTTTTTTTTTTTTTTTTTTTTTTTTTTTTTTTTTATTATTATTTTAATATATATTTGAAAAATATATTATAATATAGTTATATTATATATATAATATATACAAATATAAGATAAATAAATATCAATAATATTGCATTTTATATAGATTCAAATGTTTATTTTATTTGTTTATTTATTTTATTTATTTATTTATTTATTTATTTATTTTACCTTGATGAGGATCTATATCCATATCTAATTGAGATAAACGTTCTTTACATTTAAATATTTGTTCTTCTAAATCAGTAATTTTACGTTCCATACCTGAAATTTCTACATTATCTTCTTTGACCTAATTATTTATATATATAATAAAATATTGAATAATTTTTTTTATTATATAAATATTATAATATATATATATATATTAATATTTAGTAATAGTAGTATTCTATCTATTAATAATGTATTAAAAAATTTAATCTATATATACCTTTTTAAGTAAACGTTCTCTTTCTTCTGGTCCATTTTTAGATTCTATAGAAGATATATCTTCTTCTAATTGCTCTTTTTTTTCTTTTAATTCATTAATTTTCATAAAGTTTTCATAAGCTCTTAATTTTATTGGATTCTTTTGTAAATTCTGTTAAAAAAAATAGATAAAGGATAGTTTTAAATAAATTAATTAATATATATAATGTTATTTATTTATTTAATAATATATAATATATATTTATAATAAAACATATAAATTATTTATTTATTTATTTTTTCTAAAAAAAAAGTAATATATTATTTTTTATTTTATTTTATTATTATTTTTTTATATATTAATATTTTATTTTAATTTATATTTAAACTCTTACTTCTCTTAATGTTTTTTCTTTATCTGTTAATTCATTAATAATTTGTTCTTTTTGTTGAATTTCTGTAATATATTGAGAATTTTTTTCTTTAAAAGCATAATATTGATTTAATTTTTCTGCATCTAATTTTTTTAATTGTTCTTCTGCTTGTCTTCTTTCTTCTTCTATTTTTTTTTCAATATCACGAATTTGATTTTCTTTTCTAATTTTTTTTTTATTTTTATTTTTATTTTTATTTTATTATAAATGAATTTTTCAATTTTATTTCATTATTAAATGATATATATATTAATGTATTAAGTCATAAAAAAATAATATATAACATATATTATTATTATTAATTGTTTTTGTTTTCTTTTATTTATTTATTTATTTTTTTTCTTTTATGAACTTACTGTTGTCTTTGAGTAAAAACATCATCTAATACATTATTTTCTCTTTGATTTTTAATTTTTATTTGACTATATAAACGTTCAATATCTTCTAAATCTGTATCAACATTTAATTTATCTACAAGAGTATTTAAATCACCTAATTGACCTTGTAATTCTCTTAATTCATTTGCTGATTGATCTACTCTTTTTTTTTATATATATTTATATTATATTATATTTTTAATTATTATATGAAAATTATATTTATTGTTTTTAAAAAAAAAATTAAAAAGAAAAGTAGATGTATATATAGGAGTGTTGAATGAAGTATAAAATATATATTAATTTAAAATTTTTATTTTTTTATATATTGCTATTATATATTTTTTTTCTCTTTATGAATATATATAATAAAAAAAAAAATTACTTTTTTTCAAAAGCATCATAATTTTCATTTTCTTTTTCAATAATATTTATTTCATTATTTAATTTATTAATTTCATTAGTAACAAGTGAAACTTTATGTCTTAATTCGCTCATGAAGAAAGTTCTATCTTGAATCATACGACCTCTTACTTAATAATTTTCCATAATAATGATAAAAATTTATTTTGATTTAATTTAATATAAATTATTATTGTTATTATTTTATCGTTATTAATTATATTAATTTTGTTTAAAAAAGAAAATGAATAATGATAATTTAATATTTTATTGTTAATATTAAAAAAATATATTTATTTATTTATTACTAACCTTGATTTGATCCTTTCATACCACCTAGACCTTGTTGAGTCATAGGTCTATCAACGACTTGGATTCCTAAACCCACTAGTTTTTTTTTTTTTATGTATATATTATTATTTTATTTATTTATTTATTTTTTCTCTAATTCAAATATATATATATAATATATATTACTTTTAGTAGTTGGTCTGGCACCAAGTCGTCCTGTTTGTGGTGGCTTTAAATTGAAGAATTCAATTATTATTATTATTATTATTATTATTATTATTATTGTTGTTGTTGTTGTTGTTGTTGTTGTTGTTGTTGTTGTTTTATAATATAGTTGTAATAAATGTATTATGAAATAAAAATGAGATGTAATATATGTATATATAACAAATTAATTATATTGATTGAAGTAAAAAAAAAAAGAGACAAATTAAAAGTAAAACAATTAATTTAGAGAGAATATTATATATATATATATAAAGGTAGTATGAAAACATACAACACCAGTGTTTCCTCTTATATTTCCCCATGCTTTTTAAAAAAATTGAAATCAAAAAATATATATGTATATTAATATCCAAGTAATTATTCTTAAAAAAAAAAAGAATAATAATATTTTATAATTATAATTATAAAGAATAATTTTTTTTTTCTTTTTTTGTGTTTTACATGATCCCAATCCTGCACGACTACTAGGTCTATTTGCAAAAGATCCTGAAGGTGCTTTTCCTTTTTTTTATTATTAAAAAGAAAATATTTATAATATTGTATGTACGAATATATGAATATAAATATAATAATAATTTATAAATGAAAATAAAATAATAAAGAGCATATATTATAAATTAAAATATTAAATAAATAATAAAAATAATAAAAAAAAAAATTTATTAAACAAAAAACAAAATAAAAATAGTTTCAGTAATATAAATATTTTTTTGTAATACATACCATACATATTTATTAAAATATTAAAGAGATTAGTTTCTTAATAAAATATTATTTACTGATACTGATTTTCTTTTTAAAGATATTATAATTTTTTTCTTTTATATAAATAGTAAAAATTATAATAATATTTATAGACAAAACAAAACAGAATAAAGATAATAAAAAAAAAATTTAATTGTTATATAATTTAATTAGTTTTAATGGTTATGATAAAAAAAAATTTATATATATATTTTATATAGCTATGTACAATTGAATGAAAAGTAAAATGTAAAGCTGAGTTTATTTTTTAATTAATTTTTTTTTTTTTAAAAAAAAAAAAGATTAATCCACTAATTTTAAAATATATTATTAAGAGTTAAAAATTTCAAAACTTTAAAAAATAATATATTTTATAAAGTATTTTGAATAAAAAAAAAAGAAAAGATAAAAAAAAATATAAATTAATATTAGAATTACGATTATGATTAGAATAAAAATAAATATTCATATATTATTATATAATATATTATTTTTTTTTATAGTTTTTGTACTACACTTTTCAAATGCATATTATTATTATTATTATTATTATTATTATTATTATTATTATTATTATTATTTTATTAAAAAAGAAAAAATAAAATTATATTATATTATAAAGATTATTTCAGAAAGAAAAGAGATATTGTGATTTTTTTTAAAAAAAAGTTGTAATTATATAAAAACTTAAAACATAATATAATAATATGTTTATAGAGTTATAAAAATTATTATTATTATTATTATTTTTTTCTATCTTTAATTTCCTATTTTTTCAGTTAGATTATTCCAATATCAAATTTTAATGTATTTACATTTTCTTTTTTAAGGTACGAGATTCTTAAGTCTATATATAATAATAAGGCATAGTAGGAATGTTTGTAATTAGTTCTTTAAAAATAATACAAGAAGATTTTCCTCATTTATTGAAAAAACAAATTTGAGCCATAGCACAAATCGCTAAAAAGGAATAGTAAATTAAAGTTCACAAGATATGGTATAAGTGCAATTGTTAAGGTTAATAGATTTGTGTCTTAATAGATTTGTGTCCAAGGCTCCAAAATAATCCTCTATTAAGTATAGATTGGTTTTTTTTTGGTTTTAATCTTGTTAGAACCTAAAGGAGGAGAGTAATAATTTAAAATACTGATGGTATGGGAAGAAAGAATTCTTCTTTTAAAAATCAATGAAATGTTACGATTAAGGAGAAAACGAGGAGCATGAATTTATAGTCAGGTTAAATTTTAAGTTAAGAGAAAGAGAATTGTCAAAAGG
>MCFG01000203.1:47500-122620 GCA_002104895.1 Anaeromyces robustus | reverse complement strand
GAGTTAATTAAATTACCTTTTTTTTTTTATTATTATTTATTATTATTATTCTTTGTTTTACATATATATATATTTATTTATTTAATATTAAAAAAGGCAGTAGTTAAAATAAAATATATAATATGGGAGAAACAATAAAATAAATAAAATGTTTTTTTTTATTTTTATAATAAATATATAATTATATACATTATTAATTTTTTTACTACTTAATTATGTTAAAAAAAAAAAAAAAAAAAAACTTTTGATTGAACCTTTTAATACTAAAAAAGTAGTAAAAGGAATACAATCGATTACCCAAACCCGGGTTCGAACCGGGGACCTTTTCCGTGTAAAGGAAACGTGATAACCACTACACTATTTGGATATCGTTAAAATGGATTTTTTAATATTTCTTTAAATATTTTTTATTTTCTAATCCATAGTTTTGAAATCTCTGACATTTATTCTTTTAAAATGGATTTTTTAATATTTCTTTAAATATTTTTTATTTTCTAATCCATAGTTTTGAAATCTCTGACATTTATTCTTTTATTCTTTATGAACTAAAATTAAATAAAACTTCTTTAAAATATTTATTAATATCTTAAAACATAATAATTTTATTAATATCTTTATTAAAAATTATTCTTATATTATTAATATTTTATTAATATCTTTTAATAAAGTATTGTATTTATATAAATTTATTATTATTTATAAATAAAATTTTATTATTATCTTATAATAAATATTCTTATTATAAATATTTTTATAATGATTTCTATATTAAATAACTATTTTATTAATATATTTTCTATTATATATTATATTACAATGAACGAACTTTAAAATATCTAATTAATATTTTATAATAGATTCAATACCTTTATTAATAGTTTAAATAAATCTTATAAAATATTATTTAAAATGTTATTTATTACATAAAAATTTATTATAAAATATTTATAATTTTTAATCATTATAATTTAACCCTTAATAAATAAGATAAGCAAATCAAAGATAAATAACTATAACTCCATAATAATCACTATTTCCTTATGCTTCATTTTAATTTTATCCTCGTTTGGAAGATCTGCTCGAAATATACAATATATTAATTTTAACTCATATTTTTTTAAGGTTTTAAAATATAATGATTTTAAGTTGGTTTAATAAATGTGAAAATAATTAGAAAAAAAATATTTAGTTTATATAATATATTCTTTTTGTTTTAAATAAATTAAATTTTTTTAAAAAAACATATTTAATTAAAATTATTAAATTTTTATAAATGTTTTTTTTTTTTTTTTTTTTTAGTCATCCATTTTAAAAATCTTTCTAAAAGTTAAATATTATAATTGTATATATATAAATATTTTCAAACAAAATCAACTTTTCTGTTGAGAAATCCTTAAAATATCACTTAATTGATATCTCTGAGAGTAATTTAGAAAAGAGTATTGACAATATCACTTACTTTTCAATATTTAGGTTATAAATTGAAAGAAAAAAAAAGAGAAAGAAAAAAAAGATTAATTTATATCTATATTAATATGTTTTTTTTTTTTTTTTTTTGTTTTATAATACTTTAATTTTTTAAAAAGTTATATAATATTTGGATAAATAATATTACTGATTTTTAAAAAGCAATACACTAATAAAAAAAAATAATATAATATTATATTAATATTTAATTTTTTGTATATAAAATAACATTTTAACATTTTTACTTAATTATTAACAATATACAACTATTTAATAAAATTAGTTTAAATAAATTTTATTATTTATTAATATTATTATTGTTATTAAAATCCCTAAATCAATTTTTTTTATAACTGAATTAAAAAGATTTTAAAAATTTAAAATTATTATAAAATAATTGATTGATTATTTATTTATTTTAATATTTATATATTCATTTATTATTATAGTTAGTAAATTATTTTATTTTATATTTTATACATTAATTAATTTATTTATTTATTTAATAACATTTATTTATTTATATATTAAATTATTATTATTCTTTTAATTAAAAATCTCAAAAAATATTTTTAATATATATTAAGAAGTAATTAAGTATTTAATGTAATTTTTTTTTATGTATAATTATAAATAAAAATATAAAGTGAAATTTTTAGAGAGAAATAATAATTAAGAAAAAAAAAAAAACATAAAGAAAGTATAGAAAAAAAATAATAATAAAAAGAAATATAAAGATAGTAATAAAATAGTAATAGATAAATAAATAAACAAATAAACAAATAATTAAATAAATAACAAAAAAAAAAAAAAAAAAAAAAAAAGAAAATAGCTAAATAAGTGACTAAATTAAGAAATAAAAAAATAAAAAAATAAATAAGAAAAAGAACAATAATAAAAAATATAAAAATATTCATAAAATGTCTAGTAATACAGCCAATAAGAAAAATAATATGAATTTTTATGAAAGATACCAAGCTTTCGTGGACAGTTATATCGATTCATTGCCTGAATGGAAAAAACAATTACAAATGATTCTGATTTCATTTTATATTGTTGTATGTATATTAAAAATATACTTCATTGTCTTTTTTATTGCTGTTATTATATTATCTTTATTATTGTATTTTTTTTTTATATATCATTTTAAAATTTATTAATAATTTTTCAAATGTATATATTTTTTTAATATGATAAAAATCATTAATATTTTTTGAATATTTATATATATAATAGTTATCTTGTGTAGTCACGATAGTTGACCATTTAAATAATTTCCATGCAACTTTTCCTAAAAAACAAATTGATATATTTGTAATGATAATTATGTTGATTATTATAAGTATTAACGTTACATTTATTGTTGGATGCTATACTGTAGGCATTTTTATATAACATATATAAATTTCAATTTGTGTAAAATTGAGTAATTTTTGAACATGTTTTCTTTATTTTTTCATAAATTATTATTATTTATTATATATAAATAGGGTAATAAAGTATTATTTTTCCTTGCTCCAGCAATTCCAAATTTTGCATTTATATTCCTTGTTTATCCACAAGTTCATGCCTTCTACTATCCACTTAATTTATTCTTTAAAAGTTATGGTCTTCAAAATTCATTACCAAGCCGTATTTTAAATAATTTAAGAAGTTTTTCTATAATTAGAGCATTTTATTATATTCCAATAGTTGTAATATATCAAATTTTATAATTATATATAATTTATATATCAAATTTTGTAATTTTAAATTAAATGAAAATATAAAAATTTCCAATTTTATTATTAATATTTATAAATATAATTTTTTATTTTTTTTTTAACTTAAACAATAATAAAAATATAACAAAATAAACGAAAAAGATATATATTAGATTCTTATTTAATATATATATGGATGACTTATTTGCTGCTAATATTGAAAAAGAACATACAGATGTTATGAGAGAAGTCAAAAAAGCAGCAGAAGAAGCACAAAAATTAGATAAACAAGAAAGTGAAGGTATCAAAAATGATAAAGAAAATGATCCAGAAAGCAAAAAGAATAATTAATTTATTCTTTCTTTTTTTTTTTTTTGAAAAATAAATAAATAAATAAATAAATAAATAAATAAATAAATAAATAAATAAATAAATAAATAAATAAATAAATAAATAAATAAATAAATAAATAAATAAATAAATAAATAAATAAATAAATAATAAATAAATAAATAAATAAATAAATAAATAAATAAATAAATAAATAAACATTGTTAAAAATAAGAAATTGCTATATGAATAAATGTAGTTTTTTTAATTTGAGAAATATATTTGTTTCTATTTAATAATAATAATAATAATAATAATAATAATAATAATAATATTAATGATATTAATAATAATAGTAATAATTAAACTATAAATTTATTGTTAACTTGAAATTATTAAATTTTTAAGACCAGTATAGTACTATCACATTTGAAGGTCCATTAGGTGAAATCCACAAATATTTTATATCATATTTTTTTGATTTATATTCTTTATAGTTTACATAAATCACCAATAGCTTTGATTCATATTCTTTATTAGTTACATATACCACATAATCACTTAAATATTTATTATTTTAATTAAAAATTTGTATTTATTATATTTATTAATATGTCAAGTTAAAAAGTATAATAAATATAAATTATAAATATTCATCAAAAAAAAAAAAAAAAAAAAAAAAAAAAAAAGAGTAATAGTGTTTGTATATTTCTTCATAAAAAATACAAAAACTATTATTACTACATAATTATTTAAATATTGTGAATTAGAAGTACAACATTAGAGATATCAATTTCAGTTAAAATAATTATGTAGTTTTTAATAATCATTTACTATACATTTTTATATTACCATTTTCATTTATAATTACAACTAATACAGATTATTTATTACCATATACCTAAACACAAATAATTTTTACTATAATAACAAAGATAAAATTTATTTTTTAATTCTAATACTATTTAGAGTTTTATTTTATATCATAACTTGATGTATGATTAACTTAGATAATTTTTATTAAAAAGAACTAAATAGTTATTATTATATATATATCAATAATTATATTTATATTTATTAGTATCAATAAGACTTTTAGGGTCTATTTTTGATCTTAATGTATATCATACAATGGATTTAATATTTAGAATAAAATTTTATTAAATAAAAAATAAACAAATAAATAAATAAATAAATAAATAAATAAATAAATAAATAAATAAATAAATAAATAAATAAATAAATAAATAAATAAATAAATAAATAAATAAATAAATAAATAAATAAATAAATAAATAAATAAATAAATAAATAAATAAAAAATAATATAAAAATGTGGTTAATTATTATTATTATTTTTTATATAATATATATAATAATATATAATAATATATTGAATATATATAATATATATTTGTATAAACTTGTAATTAATTATATTATAATAATAATTAATTCAATAATAAATCTTCCAATCAATTTTAAATTTTTTAAAAAAATTTTTTTTTGCAACTTGTATAAAAGTATTAAAATTTTTTATATATTTTTGTTCCCTCTCGAATTTAATATACTTTTTTTTGAAATCAAGGAAATATTTATATTAAAGTATGTTATTATTATGGATAAGAAAAATAATTAATAAAAATATAAAAAAATAATAAAAATTTTATAAAAATTGAAAGAATAAATAAATTAATTTAATAATGTATATAATTATTATATTTTTTTTTAATTTTTTTGTTTATTTCATCTAAATTAGAATCAATAAATAAATAATCAAGATGGGTCGTATGCATGCTCCAGGTAAAGGTATAGCTTCTTCAGCTCTTCCATACAAGAGAACTCCACCATCATGGCTTAAAACTTCATCTGAAGAAGTTATTGAACAAATTTGTAAATTTGCTAAGAAAGGTATGACCCCATCTCAAATTGGTGTTGTCCTTCGTGATTCTCAAGGTATTGCTCAAGTTAAATCTGTTACTGGTAACAAAATTCTTCGTATCTTAAAATCTAACGGTTTAGCTCCAGAGCTTCCAGAAGATTTATATTTCTTAATTAAGAAGGCTGTTGCCGTTCGTAAGCACTTAGAACGTAACAGAAAAGATTCAGAAGCCAAATTTAGACTTATTCTTATTGAATCTAGAATTCATAGATTAGCTCGTTATTACAAGACTTCTGGTCAACTTGCTCCAAACTGGAAATAGTATCCTTTAATATTTAATATAATTTTAATATAAATACATTTTTATTTTTTTTTAACGTTATTGGACATATTATGGGTGATAAAAAGCTCAGATATAGTCTACCTTGACCATAATTTCTTACCTTAATTAATAATCTTAAAATGTAAATAACTGAATATTCTAATTTGGTATGTATATATTTATTTATTTTTTTTTTTAATTTTAATTTTAATAATAAATAGTGAATCTTCTACTGCTTCTGCTTTAGTTGCTTAAGTTACATAAATAACATTGTATATATTTAAATATATTAGAATAATATATTGAAATAAATGATAAATATATAAAAAAAAAATTTAAAAATATTATTTTATTTTTATATTTTATATTATATTTTTTTTAATATTTTTAGTATTTTATTATATTTAAGTTTTATTTTTTTTTTTTGAATGGAATTTATATTTTAATGTTTTTGATAAATTTAGTAATAATGCTATTAAATATTTTTTTTTGTCTTTTTTAAACTATAGTTTAAAAAATATTTCATGTGTAAATTAAATAAAAAAAATTAAAAAATATAATATTATTTATGAAGATAATTATTATTTTTTTTTTATTAATATTTTAATATTTTATTTATTATAATTATTATAAAGAAAAAAAAAAAAAAGAATAAAACTATTAATTATTTATTATATATATTTAAAAATATGTTTAATATATAAGCACCCTCTTCTGAGGTCCTGTACTTTCCAATTTATTGGAATGGTCGGAAGAGGAAGAATGCCTGTCGAGACATGGCGACGTCAATGGCATTGTTACAACTTATGATATTGTACTTGTATCTAAGTTGGGCATTATGCGCAATGATAATGCTTGGTGCAATGATTATTTATATTCACTATTCGGTTAAAGAAGTAGGTAACATTATGCGCAATGATAATGTTAGTAATAAAAAGTACGACTTTTTATTACAATCCATTTTTTTCTTTGAAATAATTACCTTACACTATTTATGTTATTTAGTTTATATTGCAGTTCTTTTTACAATTAAGTTTTTTATGTTTCTATCAATTCTACACTATTATTCTTATATACAGCACAATCAATACAACACAATAAATACTATACAATACAATTTTTTACATACCAACAATAAAAGTTTTTTTTATTCACTAATACATCATTCACAACGTTAAATTATATATACAACTACACAGTTGAATCTCTTACTTTTACTCTCAACAATATTTCTCAGTCATTTACTATAATTCTTTTCATTGCTAAGTTTTTTTTTTTTTTTTTTTATATACTTTTTTATTTTTTAATTATATATTAAAATCATAAAAAAAAAAAAAAAAAAAAAAAAAAAAAAATTTGCTATTTTCTATTATAATACATTTATATTTTTTTTATTTTATTATTTTTTTTTTATATAGATTCTTATCAGCCTTATCAAATGGATCATACGAACTATACTAATAAGATTAACTATATCAGACGGGGTATTAGGTGTCATGGTATTGATATCTCAGATACTTATGTTATTTTTATCCGTCGCATTCGTTCTTGGACTCTTCCAAAATTTAGAAATTTTCTTGAGAAGAATTTCCCTGAGTTTAATAATACCATCGTTGCTGTTAAACATTCCTCTCTTCTCAATGATAATTTATATCAAATTAAAACTACAGCTTCTGAGGAGAATATTAATAAATTTATTGATAGTTTCAAATTAATTATTAAAAAATGTTCCATTAACTTTCATCGATGTAGTAGGAAGAATCACAAGCCTTCCTTTGCTCTTATCAGGAGAAAACTTTGCCACTCTAAAAAGAACATTAAGGATATTACTGACTTTTCTGAAATCAACAATTCTTTTACTTCTAAGAACAATTTGAATGAATTTTCCTTTTGTCTTAGTTGGAACACTAACGGGTGGAATAACAAGAAAAGAGATGGTATTCTGTATTTCTTTAGTCTCTTTAAACCGCTATTTGTTTGTTTTCAAGAAACTGGTAATGGTACTAATTCTAGTAATGTTATTCCTTGTAAAATCACTTTACCTAAATATAAATATTTCTGTAAGAGAGCAAATAATACAATTCCTGGTTTGAGAGGTTTATATATCTTTTATAATAGGTCTTTACAGACTTCTATTGAAGATTTTTCTTTGAATTATATTATCTCAGTTACGACATATTCCTTGTGGAACTTCACTAAGTGTTCTATTGGAAATATTTATATACCTCAGAAAGGGCATAGTTTACACCATAAATCTGCTAAAGCAGAAGCTTGTACATGGTTTTCTCTTCACTTACATCATCCTTCTATTCTCCTTGGCGATTTTAACATTAATCTTGAAGATATTCAAAATTGGGTTTCTAATATAAATGGCTGGTATTTATTTCAACTCAATGGTTCTCCTATCTCGTGGGTAAGTGGAAGTCGTTCCTCTGCTATTGACCATGCTATTATTAATGAACCCATGAAAAATCTTCTGTCTTCAGCTTCAATTATTGATTTCTCTCCTATCTCCGATCATAAGCCTCTTCTTGTTTTTGGAAATTATTTTGATGATAATAATACTTTCTCACTCCCTAAAAAACCAGCTCGTTGGAATAGAATCAAATGTCTGGACGAAAGTATTAAAATTGCTACTAGTAATAGATTTAGTATTCTTATGAAGGAATGTACAGATAATTATTATTCTTCTAATGCTATATATGATATGTTTGTATCTACTGCTAATTCTATTGCTGATGAATTGGAAATTATATCTAATCCTGATATTCATGAATCTATGTTTCATATGTCTCAAAAAATCTTTAACCTTCAGAAACTCAAAGTTAAGGCTTACAAAGATATTAAAAAATTGGGTTCTGTTCGTGCCCTTGATGATTATATTAGACTTATCAATAATTATCAGAAGCTGTGTGATAATATCCACAAGATGTGTAATCACTTTCGTATGCTTGAATATCAACATTGGGTTTCAGTTGGGTGTCAGTTGGCTATTAATAAAGATTCTAGGAATTGGTGGAAATGGATCAAAAAGAATACTAAAATTGGTAAATCATCTAACTTTTCACTTCATCCTATTAAAGATAACGATGACAACATTGTTTATTCTTCTCGTGAACAACTTAACGTTTGGCATGACCATTATGAAAAGTTAGCTTCTGATTCTACTGGTCATAGTTTATATAAACCTTTTTGGTCCAACCCTGCCAACCATAAGTTATATAACTTCAGCAATAATATAGAGTGGGATATTAATGGTGAAATTAGTATTGAGGAAATTCGCTCAGCTATTTCTGATATCCCTAAATTTAAAGCTTCAGGTCCTGATGATGTTCCTATTGAATTTTTTAAAGCTATTTCTACTGATCTTGGAAACTCCGATGACTCTTCTGATATTACTAATTATGGTCTCTCTTTTCTACATTTATTTTACAACCGTATTTGGGATGGTGACTTTCCGGATTTATGGAATACTGCTTGTATTGTTTCTATCCCTAAAAAAGGAGACTTATATGACTGTAATAATTATAGAGGTATATCCCTGATCAATAACTGTATTAAAATTATCTCAAAAATTGTTACTACCAGAATCTCAACATATGCTTACAAGAATAATTTCATTAGACCTGAACAATTTGGTTTTCGTAATAAAGAAGAATGTATCAGTTTATTTGTCTCCATTCGTACTATATGTCAGACCAGACAGAATATGGGAAAAGATACTTATTTGGCTTTTTTAGACCTTAAAAAAGCTTATGATTCAGTTCCTATTTATAATATTCTGAATAAACTTGAATGCTTAGGAATTAGAGGAAAATGTTATAATTTCCTTAAAAACTTATACTTATCTTCCAAAGCTTGTGTGAAACTTGACTCTCAATATTCGGATACTTTCAATATTGAGAAAGGTGTTAGACAGGGTTGTCCCCTCTCTCCTATCTTATTTAACCTTTTCATCAACGATATTTTTCGAGATTGTAACGAATATGGAGTTTGTATTGATAACGAATACTGTTGTGGGGGCCTCTTTGCCGATGATATTGTCCTTTGTGCACCTACTAGAAGTAAACTAAATAAGCTTTTGAAAAAAGTTAATGATTGGGCTAAATTTAACCTTATGGAATTCGGAATTGGTAAATGTGGAACTACGGTTGTAAAAGCAGAAAATTCTAAAGTTAAAGGTGACCCTACCTTTTACCTTGCTGGTCAAATTATTCCAAAAACTAATTGTTATACGTATTTGGGAATTCCTTTTGATAGTGATTTATCTCTTAAACCGATAATTAAATCGACGAATAATAAAGTTAGGAAAGCGCTTTTTTCTGTTAGAGGATTTTTAATTAATCCTTATATGCCTATATCCTTCAAGAAATCAGTTTTTAATTCGGTTGTTGTCAGTCAAGTATCATACGTTGCACCTTTACTTGGATCTAATAAAACTAGAACAAACGGTGCTCAAAGGCTAATTAATAAAGGACTCTCTTGGATTGCAGGTCTTAGGAAGCGCTCTTCCTTCATATCTTTATATAGTGTATCTAAAGATCTTAATATTCCTCCTCTTTCTGCCAAATGTGCCATTGCTCAAGATAAATGTTTTAAGAGATGGGCAGACTCTAATTGTATTATTTCCAAGTTAGTTACTATTATTCCGAAGATGAGAAAATACACATGGGCTAAAGAAAGCAGAACTTTATCAAAGAAACTTTCTAAAATTGGCTCTAGAGAAGATATTTTGACTTTTTATTGGAATAGAGATGTCAAAAAAGACTCCGTTAAAGCTGTTACCTATTGTGATAATCACCTTGAATTATCTCGTGATTATTTACATCTTGAACTTGAATACCCTAACTTGGCTTATGGCTTTAATTGGCTCCTCAAAATACGTAGTGGTTATAAATTCAATAGTGAAATTGCTAAAGCCGCTAAACTTGTATCTGACTCTTGCCCTGATTACTGTCCTTGTTGTAAAGGCGGTAGTCAAACCTTCGAACATTGGATTTTAGAATGCCCAACATTCGATCATTGGCGTTCTAAGTTATTTGGCAATCTTGAAACCATTTATTTGTATGTTAATCGAAAACCTTTAGTTAGTTCTGATAATATCAACTTTTCTAATAATTTTAATAATAACTACAATAATAATATTTATGATAATATCTATAATAATAATAGCAGTAGTAATAGTAATATTAATATTAATAGTAATAATAATGGTAATAGCAATGATAATAGTAATATTAATAATGTTAGTAATAGTAATAGTACTAGCTTATCTACATATTTTCTATACAACTACTCTCAATTCATTAATAATTTAACTGTCAACAACATTTTTTTTGGTTTTAATTACTTCAACAATTTCTCCTCCTTGGAGAATTCTTCACGAAATAATACTTTCTTAGTTTCTAATAGTTTTATTCATTATGTTAGTTTAACTTACAACTTAAATAATACTTTCAGTTATAGTATCAACAACAATAATAATAGTTTAAATAATAGTATTAATTATAATAATTTAGTTAGTAATGCTTCAAGTGGGGTAAATTTTCATTCCAACTCGTTGGAATGGAGTAGGGTATATTATTTCCTTCTTGGTGGAAGAGTTAATCATTATAACTTGGGGAAAGAGGAGTGGAACAGTCTTTGTAAGGCGCAACTTAAACCTAGCACCTTTTCGGATGTTCCACTTTTGGTACGTACATCCGCACTTTTACTTAGAATTATGCCTACTGTTAGTGGCCAGATCTGGTCATTATTCAATAGGTATCCCAACAATCTAACCAAGAGCGTCGAAGCTGACAATTCAGTAGGACAAGACAGTAGGTCACACGCATCTAATAATGATAATAACTTTCCAACTTGATTTAATTTAATAATATACACTATACCATATGAAGTAATTATAAATTATTACTATCTATTAAATAATAAATTATTATTCTTTATTAGATTAAGTTTTAATATGTACAATTACTTTATAACATGTACTTTTTAAATTAAATTTAAATAAAGTTTTCATTATTTTATTGCCAAAAAAAAAAAAAAAAAAAAAAAAAAAAAAAAAAAATTAATATATAAGCATTTTTATATATATATAAAAGAATATTACTTGTATATAAGTATTTATTTTAAAAGATAAAGTTTTTTATATTAAATTATTTTAAATTTTATATAATTAAAATACTCTTAAAATATATTTTTTATAATTAATTATATCTTTAAAAATTTTTATTTATTATTATTATTATTATTATTATTATTATTATTATGATTATTATTACTATTATTATTACTACTAAAGAAAATTATATAAAAAAAATATAGAAAAAGATAAAAAAAAATTATTATTATCATTATCATTATTATTATTACTAAAGAAAATTATATAAAGAAATAAAGAAAAAGACCATTAAGTAAAAAAATCAAGTATATATATATTATATATTATAGGTATTACATGGTGATAATATTAAAATGTATATATATATATATATATAAAATTTTATATATATATATATATTATTTTATTATTCATGTTTTTTTTTTAACTGAAAAGATTTACATTTTATATAAAAAAAACAAGAGGAAAAAAAAAAATTTAATATTGATTTTATTAATATAATTGATTTATAAAAAAGATAGATAAAAAGGATATAGAATAAAAAAAATTTTTTTTTTAAAAAATTTAAAATATATATATATATATATATAATTATAAATCTATTATTATATATATATTATATATTTATTTTAATTTTTACATTGAAGTTGTAAATCTTTCCATTGATGAATTTGTTCATAAACTAAATTGATACTATTTTTTTGTTCTTCAAATCTTTCGGTTAAGAAGAAGGATTGAATAATAGCCTCAATAAATAATAAAATTTTATAACCAATTTGGGAGACAATAAGCATACGGTCATAAGTTAAACGTAAATTTTCATATTCAGATACCGTACAATTATCATTATTTGATGAATTTTTAGAATTTGTAGTAGCTCTTGGTTTATTTAAAAGATTATTGGCTAAAAGAATATGTTCTTTTGGTACAATATCAAGTTTTGAATGAAGATTCATGACCCAATTACGAAAATCATTTTTATTGATTACTTGTCGAACTTCTTCCCAATTTGGAATTTCTATTTCTTCTTCTATTTCTTTTGGTTTAATATTATTATCATTTTTGGTATCATTATATGTATTTTTAGTTGTAGTACTAGATGGGGTATTTGATGAAGAAATTTCATTCTTTTTTTTATCAATTAATGAAGTAGTACTATCACTTTGTACACTGTTTTTTCTACTTCTGAAATTCATCGAGGAATAGCCGTCAAAACTATTTCTTCTACTATTATTACTCGAACCATTTAAACTATTATTTTCACTATCGTTCCTGGAATCATACGAGGAACAAGTTCTTGAAGATAAATCACTCATACTAAATGAACTTTTAGTAGGTGATTTTTTATTAATATTATTAGTATTATAACTACAACTACAACTACAACTATTATTGTCATTAATAATATTATTATTGTTATTATTATTATTATTATTATTATTACTATAACTATTGCTACTACTTATATTATTAAAATTAGAATATGAATTAGGACTGAGTGTATTTTTATTCTGAGTACATTGTATACAACGACAATTTTTACCACCAGTATATAAAATATAAAGAACACTAAAAATGTATTTAACTTCTCTTGGAGGTTTTGGAAGATTACAAAGTTCAGAAACGTCTGAACGACTAATAACGTTTAAAAATACTTTATAATGTGAAAGTCTTGGACATAAATGATTTTTCATATGTGAAAGTCGTCTTTCTAAACTCTTTTTCTTACTTTCTAATGTTTGTATTTTTTCTTCGATAATATCATAAAGTTTTACTTCACTTAAAGATTTAAACTTTTTATTGACACAACGTAAATTTAATATATCATTCATATTATCTAAATAATTGAAGATTTTTAACAAAATTTCATTTGGTAATTCTTTTGCATTGGTATATTTTTGATTTAAATTATTTTGAAAAGTAACCATAGAATTTATACTGGAAATTAGGGTATTATTATTTATAGATTCAGTAATATTTTCTGAAGCATATGGTGATAAGATATTTTCAGAATAATAAGTAGTAGAAGTCTCAGTTGGACTTTCAGTATATAATGAATATAAAGTATCTGTCATTTTTGTATTATTTAATTTAATTATCTTAATTATTATTTATTAAGACTATTACTATATTGTTATTTCTTTTTCTTTTTTCTTTTTCTTTTTTTTTTTTTTTGTTATTTAATATGTCAATAATATACTTTTGAATTTAATATTAATGTTAATATTTGTTTTTTCTTATTTAAATTATTTTAATTTTTTCTTTTTTACAATATATATATATAATAAAAATAATAATAAAGAAAAAAAAGCTATTATTATTACTTTTATTATATATATTAATTATTTAAAAAGCTCTGATTATTATATATATTATATTAAAATTTTACTTGATACTGCTTGATATTATTTACAAGATTATATTATATATTTAAAAACACATATACAAAATTAGGATTATTTGGTTTTTTTTTTTATTATTTGGTTTGTTATTTTCTATGATATATACTATATATACAATATTTACAATACAAATTACTAAAAAATAATAATAAAAAATTAATTCATATTATATTTTGAATTTTATATAATTAACAAAAAATTAATAGATGTTTTTAATATTTATGTAATGATAAGATATAATGATAAATAACTAAAAAATGATATTTAGTTATTTTTTTAATGGAATTTCTGATGTAAATATATAAAAAGACAAAATTAAAAATAAATTAAATAAGAAAAAATAAATTATTGTAGAAAATACTAATAATAAAAAAAAAGTGAAACAGTTCTGTATGTTGGCTTTTAAAAAAAATTTTTTTTTAATTATTGTATATTAAATTTGTTATATTAATCTTAATTAATAATATTTCTAAATATAAAAAATTTTTTTTATTATTTATTAAATATATTTAATTAATCATTATTAAATATAAAAACATATGAATAAAGAAAAATAAACTTTTATATATAATTCATTTTCGTATATATTTTTTATTAAATGAATGAATGAATAAATAATTAATATAAATAAATAAATAAATAATATAATAAATAAATCATATTATTTAAATACTATTAAATATTATTAATTAAAGTTTTTAAAATATTAAAATATTTAAGTATTTAATAATATTTAATAATTATAGAAATATTAAAATAAACTAATATTATTATTGTTAGCATTATTAGTATTATTAATTTTTCTATTATTATTATTATAATATATTAAAATAATAATAATTATTATAACTAATAAGAATATTTTTATATATAAAAAGATTTGTACAAACTTTTTTTTTTTCTTTTTTTACTAGTAATTATGGTAATTATTTACTATTAATTAATTATTATTTAAATTTTTTTTTTTCTTTATCTTTGTTTATGAGTATAATCAATTTTTAGGAACAAAGATATTCTATAATTTATTTATTTATTTATTTATTCATTAATTTATTTATTAAGTATTTATTTAATATCTTATTTTATTCATTTAATTATTATTATATAACTTATAATTTCCTTTATTTATTATATTAATTATTTAATATATGGTATATATATTGTATTATATAAATAACATATTAATTAATATATTATAGTAAACTAAATATATACTATTATTTAGTATAAAATAAATTAAATTTAAATTAATTTTCAAATATAAAAACATTATACAGAATTAAAAAAAGATTATATATAATCTTTACAATGTAATATAATATATTTGGATAAAAATAGTATAGAGTAATAATGGATTAATTATATTTATTGGTTATTTTCATTGGATATTAATTATTCTTAGCATTTAATATATAATAATATATTTTACATATATTAAATTATATTTAATTTAATTAAAAATATATATAAAATAAATAAATTTAAATATATAACCAATATATATGAATATCATACTAATAAAAAATTTATTTATATAAAACAATATATAAAACAATATTTATATTTATAACTATAATAGTAAAATAAATATATATAATATTAAAATATATTAAATAAATAAATAAAAAATAAATAAATAAATAAATAAATAAATAAATAAATAAATAAATAAATAAATAAATAAATAAATAAATAAATAAATAAATAAATAAATAAATAAATAAATAAATAAATAAATAAATAAATAAATAAATAAATAAATAAATAAATAAATAAATAAATAAATAAATAAATAAATAAATAAATAAATTACAGAAATGAGAAATGAAAAAACTAATTATAATAAATTTTTTATGCTTATGTTAATTTTATAAATATAAATTTAATGAAATTATTGTTAATATTTATGAAAAACACTTTATATATGATAACTTCTTTCTAAATGTTCGTAATTGATAGTGATTTAGTTTTTTTTTTTTTTTTATTTATTACTCTATTATATTCAAAATGAAATAAATTTATTGCTTTTTTTTTATAGTATAAATATTATGATTATTGATATATTTATATATATAAATAAATTTTTACAAATAAGATTTTATATATATAAATTAAAATATATGCTGTCATAAATATTATTATCATTTAAAAAATTTTTTTCTTTTTTATTTTCTGCAAAACTTTAAATTTTTTAAAATAAGTATCAATTTTCAAATCTTAAATTATTAATTATATTATCAAATTAATAATTTTTTATCTCTTATTAAAATACGTATTAAAAAAAAAGTATTATTATTCTTATTTTGAAATATAATAGTTATTTTTTTTTTATTTAATAGTTATATAATATTTTTATTTATTCCATTTTAATTAATAGTATCCGTATCTTTTGTATTTGTTTCTGTAGTATTCTGGAAAAATTTCGTTAATATTTCAATATATGTTACATAAATCCCATTTCATTTTCAGTTTTTTCAAAAGGGAGAAATATGATTAGATGTAGAATTAAATTTTCATATTCCATTTTAAATTGTTCTAATTGATACTTTTTAATATAATTATTAATTTTTTCATCGGTGTTTTTTTTTTAAATAATAATAATAATTTAATAGATGATATCAGTGAATTTGATGTTTTTAATTTTAATGCTTTTTTCATTCCTTTTAGAGATATTAGATGTTAAAAATTTGATAATTCATTATAGTCATTTATACTGTTTTGGTTGTTTTTATCATCTTTTTTCCCCTTAATTTTTTATTTCTATTAAAATGTCCATAAGTGATTTTTCTTGATTATTTTTAAGCTCTTTATCAACATAACATAGACCATTGATAGGATATTCATCTATTAATTTAATGGAATAATGAAGAATTATATTATCAAGTTTATTTTGTTGATTTAAATCAAACTTATCTATAATATTTTCAATTATATATATAAATAAATATAGCCTCAATGATATGGCGTGATAGTATACAGAAATGTAATAATGAAGATAGTAATGATTATTTAATATTTGGATTTGGAATATTTGGAATGGTTATTTTTGGTTTAGTAGTTCTAATACTACTAAGACATGGAAAAAAGGCTATAATTTTAATAATTATAGTAACTGTAACAACAATAATAATGATGATATTTTACTAGAATATATTTTAACCAAAAACAATAATCACTTTACCAGTATATGTTTTAAATGAAAACATTACACCTGTTAATTAAAATAAAAATCCTCATTTACCAACATATGATAAAGCAATTACCAAATAAATAAATAAATAAATAAATAAATAAATAAATAAATAAATAAATAAATAAAAAAATAAGTAAATAAATAAATAAATAAATAAATAAATAAAATAAATAAATAAATAAATAAATAAATAAATAAATAAATAAATAAATAAATAAATAAATAAATAAATAAATAAATAAATAAATAAATAAATAAATAAATAAATAAATAAATAAATAAATAAATAAATAAATAAATAAATAAATAAATAAATAAATAAATAAATAAATAAATAAATAAATAAATAAATAAATAAATAAATAAATAAATAAATAAATAAATGTATAAATAAATAAATGTATAATTCATATCAAGAAATATATAAATTATACATTTCTAATAATTTAAATTCAGTATTATTTTTATTATTAATTTTTATTATTATTTTTAATTATAATTATCAATATATTTATATATAACATCTTTTTTAGTATAATTCATTTTATTTACCAAATTTTATCCTATTTATTAAATCAATAATTCCTATCCTTTTTTATAAATTAATTAAAGGATACTTATTATTGTTATTGTTTGTTTAATTATTTAATAATTATAAATAATTATTTATAATAAAAACGATTTTATAATAATACAATTTATTTAATGATATAATGATATCAAAAATATTGTTATAGTATTGGTATTCCATAGAATATATTAAATAATAGTTATTCATTTATTGATATTTTTATTATTAATATTTTTGTTATTGTTATAGGTTATAGTTTTATTAAAATGAAATGAAAAATTAAAATATGGAATTTTTTTTATTTTATTTTAACAATAATGATAAAATAGATGAAATTTTTTTATTTTATTTTAACAATAATGATAAAATATATGGAATTTTTTTTATTTTATTTTAACAATAATGATAATATATATGGGAATTTTTTATTTTACAATAATGATAAAATATATGGGAATTTTTTATTTTATTTTTATTTAATAATGATAAATAAAATAGTATATAATAATTAATTAAATATTTACTACAATAACTAAAAAACAATAATAAATAATAAATTATTATTCGAAAAAAAAAAAAAAAAAATAAAAATAAAAAGTTTTGTTTCTTTTGTTTTCTATTTTTTTTTTTTCTTTTCTTTTTTTTTTTTTTTTTATAGTATTTTATAATCAAAAAATTAAAAATACATATGTTTTATTTTATTAATTCATTATTATTTCATTATATTTTAAATTTTTTCATATTTTTAATATTTTTTTACTTTTTTTTTTTTTTCCTTAAATTTAATTTATTTTTTAATTTTTTTTTCATATTATTTATTGTATAGTTTTTTTTTTATCTATATTTAATTTTAATAATATTATTTTTTAATATTATTAGTTTTTTTTTTTTGTTTAGTATATTATTTAAAAAAAAAATGTGAAATACTTTCATTGAATTATATTAAAATAAATAAAATAAAATTGTTATTGAAATTTGTGTTATTAATAAGGTAAGTGATATAGACTTAATAGAGAGTGCATTTGATACAACATTTTTTGGATTAAGTTCAGAAAAAGTAATATTACATGTTGAAATATCCATAAATTCATTCATTTCATTTTCATAAAGATTAATTAATTTTTTCAATTTTTGAATATTATCAGTAGCTTGCATACGTTTAACTTTATTATTTTTATTATTATTATTATTATTATTATTATCATTATCATAATCATTAAATATATCAGAGTCTGGATGTAAAAGTTTTTCAATTTCTTGAGCAAGAATTTCAGCAAAACTATAATCTTTCATTTTTCCATTTTTAACTTTTTCTCTTATGTCTTTAAAACTAGGTATATAATTAAATTTAGTACGTCCACGCATACCAAATTTTGTTGGAAGATATTGAGATATTATTTTATCTAAATAATTCCAAAACACTTTTGTTTGTTTACCATTATTATTATTATTATTATTATTATAATCTTTATTTTTATTCTCAATATCTAAATTTCTTTTATATTTATTAGGCGTTACACTTTCTTCTGGTTTTATTGATGATTCTGAAGTTTTTGAATCGTTTTGTTTTTTATTTTTACTATAATATTTCATGGGTTCTTGTTTTACTGTATTATTACTACTTAAATATTCTTCACCATAATAATTCATTTTTTCTTTGTAACATTCACAAGTGTCATTTTTTTCTTGATCAGTTAAAGGTAAATTTACTTTCGCTGTTTCGTTATAAACACGATTTTTTATTTCATTCATTACTATTGTACAGTAACGATTTTGACTGTTTTTTAAACAATAACTCTTTCTTCTAAAATAAAAGTATTCTAAAGGTGCATTTATAACAGATTCAACTCTTGGTAAATCTTTACATTTACGTTTCCATTTTTTTACATAAATTTTGCAAATTTTCTTTTGGTAATTTTTAGATGATCTTTTATCAATATTTTTGGTTTTATCATTGTTTTTATCATCATTTTCATCACCTTTATCATCCTTAATTTCTTTCCCATCATCTTTTTTAATATCATCTTTGTATTTATCATTATCTTCATTTTTGTCTTCATTACCATTTTTGGTATTTATTATTTCATTAGAAATTTGATTTGCTCCTATAAATTGGTCAGTTTTATAATAACTTATTTTCTCATTCTCTTCCTCGTTCTCTTTTTCAGTTTTTTGAGAAGATTCAGAATTATCAATATAATCATTTATAACTTGATTTACATGTTTTAAAGCTTCTTCTTCTTCTTCAGTTAGATTATTTTGTTCATTATCAGGTTTTGATGAAATTGTTTCTTCTTCATCATCTGTTTCATTTTCAGTATCTTGTGCATAATAATCTTCAAAAGATTCACATAGTGAATCTAATTCATCTTCTTCTATTGTGTTGTCTTGTAAGAGTTGAATACAACTATTCATACTATCAAGATTAAAAGTTATTGCAATTCTACAATCTTTTGGGATAAGATCATTTTCATCATCAATGAAATCTCTTGTGTGTAAATTACTTGCTGATAGTGAATTTATTAATCCCAGTATTATTGAAATTATTATATACTTATTCATTTTTATTTTTATTTTTATTATTCTTTTTTCAATTATAAAACGTCAAATTAAATAAATTATTATACAATATAAATGAAAAATGTTGGTATTTACTTTACTTTTTTTTTTTATTTTTTTCTGCCTTTTATTTTGCTTTTTTATTATTGTTTTAATAGTTTAAAATATCTTTTATCAAAAAGATATATTATACTATAATATTAGGAATTTTTTACTCGAGTTACACTACTATATTAATAAAATAGATTTATAATTTATATTTATTGTTATTATTATTTTGTTATAATAATAATTATTCATTCCAGATATTGTAGTATATAATCGATAGAAATTCAATTATTAATTAATTAATATATTTCATTTTATATGATGGTATAAAATTTAAATATAAATATAAAAAATAAATATCTTGTTTTATACTAAATTATATAAATATAGTATTAAAACTATATATAAAAAGTGACATTTAATGATAAAGATAGTATTATAATTATTTCTTTGATTTTTAATTTTTATTGTTTTCTTAAGCAATAATTAAATACTTAAATCATTTTTATTTTTTTTTAAAATATTTTATTTTTTTATGAATTAATTAATATATAGAGATTAAATTATTTTTTCTTTTTGTATAATAAGAAGTAGAAATTTTAAATAAAAAGATGTTTTATTTGTTTTTTATATAAACAAAAAATATTAAAATATGATGAGCTATTTTAAGTTTTTGTGATAATTTATATAAATTACTAATGAATAATTTTGATTTTATTAAATATACATCAAAATTTCTAAAATATAATATAAAATTCTTAAAGAAAAAAAAAACTTAAATTATTTTATAATTTCTTTTTTGCTTCTTATATTTTAATTTGTATTTATTTTTATATTATTTTATAATTATTTATATTTATTTCTTTGATTTTAAATTTTTTTTAATCTTTTTATTTAAATTTCTTCTATTTAATTTTTTATTTTTATTTTTACTTCTTATTTTTTAAAAAAGAAAAATTAATTTTATAATATTTTAACTTTTTAAAAAAATGAAAATAATTTTAAAATATAAAAAAATGTTTTTATTTATTAATAACGTTTTTTTTTATTATTATAAAAAACCAAGAAATAATTAATTAATATTAATAATATTAAGTATAATGTATTTTTTGAGCCAATAATTATGTAAAATAACAGTATATGAATACTATATGAGGATAAATAATCGAACAAATTTTTTAAAAATGAAAAAACAAAATAAAACAATAATTGTAATTATTAATTGCTTATTTAAGCTAATTAATTATTAATTATATATAATTCATTAAATTAAAATTTAATGAATAAATGTTTAATAATTATTAAATAAATAAAATATAATAAATAAATGAAAAGTTTAATAAATAAACAATAATGAATACAAATATATTATTTTTAATGTTTAAATTGGAAACTAATCTTTTTTTTTAAAAAAAATAAAAACTTTATGAATATATTAATGTATATATTATTAATATAATATAATATATATTGTATTATATTATATATATTTAATTATTTTATTCGCTAACCATTTAGTAATACCAAGAAAAAAAAATTTTTTTTTATACATTTAAATTAAAGGAATGATTCAATAATAATGTAATATATTGTAATATATAATATATTAATATATTAATATATATTAATTAATATATGGATTAATATATTGATACAAAATGTTTTAAATTTACATTTCTATTGGTTATTAGATTGTAATAAAAGGAAAATAAATAAATAAATAAAAAATAAATAAAAAATAAATAAAAAATAAATAAAAAATAAATAAAAATAAATAAAAAATAAAATAAATAAATAAATAAATAAATAAATAAATAAATAAATAAATAAGTAAATAAATAAATAAATAAATAAATAAGTAAATAAGTAAATAAATAAATAAATAAGTAAATAAGTAAATAAATAAATAAATAAATAAATAAATAAATAAATAAATAAATAAATAAGTAAAATAAATACATAAATAAACAAACAAATATAAATTAATTAATAAATAATTTATGCTTTTTTTTTTTGTTAGTTTTTGTTGTAATTATTATTATAGAATAGTTTGGTTTAATTGTTAATATTAATAATAATAATAATAATAATAATAATAATAATAATAATAAATATTAATAATAATTTTTTAATTACTTTTATATATAGAAATTTTATGAGAATTTCAAGTAAAATTTCTATATTATTACTATCATCAAAATAATCTTAAATTTTTCAGATATATATCATAATTTTTTTCTTTTGTTGATAATTATATATTTGATGTTAATTAAAATGATTTTAGATATAGCTTTTAATTTTCTTTTTAAAATAATCTGTGGAGAAGTAATAATTTTTTCACAACTATGAAAATTTAGGATAAAACATTTTTCATCAAAAATATAAATTTTAAAAAAAAAAATAACTTGAAATTCTGTTTTTTTAATTTAAACTAAAATATTATTTTGCATTATTATTATGTTAATAATAAAATATATACATAAATAAATGAAATTTTGACTTTTATTTGTTTGTGTATTGACATAATAGTAATGCTTTTTTTTTTTTTATAGACTTATCATGTGATTTTTCACATGAATGTATCGGAATTAAATTCCCTGCCTTACCTTTTCGGCGTCGACGCCCTTGGTATATTCATATATTTTACATTTGTACTTAAACCCTAACGCTAACTTAATAACGGGTCCAGTCTACAAGCCCCACATATGAATAGTAGTCACCAAGGAAACCGCCCAATAATTTAGAGCCGCACCCCACATTATTAGACTTAAAGATCTACTCATATACTTATATTATTTAATGAGGCGTGAGTAGCTACGCCACAAATACTATACCTGTGCACTACCTTGCCACAGTGTAAAACCCGTGAAGGAGAAAACCACTTGTGCTTGGGGTAGATGCGGTGTCGATCCAGAAGCCTTATGTATGCTAAGGAAACGCCTTAACAACCAGGATAGAAACTGGTCGACTAAAATAGTAATGCAAAATAATATTTTAGTTTAAATTAAAAAAACAGAATTTCAAGTTATTTTTTTTTTTTTTTAATTTCATTTATTTATGTATATATTTTATTATTATGTTACACAAAAAAAAAAAAACATTTTGACTTTCATTTTATTGTGTATTAACATAATAATAGAATTAATTAATACATGATCAAATAAAAAATAAATAGAAATTACTGAAAAAAATATATTATTTTTTAATTTAATGAAGTACGATCTTTTAAGGTTAAAAAATAACAAGGAATTTAAACTATTCTTAAAAATAATTAAATATTTTATTTTTAATGAAAATACATAGTTTTAATGAAAATATTGTTTTTTTTTTCTTTTATTATTATTATTATGCATGAATTATACTAAATAATAGATATTTTATTAACTATATAGTAATGACATTTAGAGAATTTAAGGAGATGTTACTAATTGATCTAATTTTTTTTTTAAAATATAATTAAAAATAATAAATTAATAATAAATTGCCATAATATATATAATTTGATAATTGGGCTACAAAACAATTATATATTTAGTTATTATGAACTTAATAATTATGCTGGTAATTACAGCAAAACAAATCAATACTTAATAAGATATTTTGATTTAGTTAGTGTTATGTTTTATGACTTAAGATAAACTAAATATATGATAAAATATAATAAATTTATTTTACTATTGTATATATAAAACATTTTATATAAATAATCTTTATATCTATCTAAATAAATAAATGAATAAATTTTAGTAAATAATTTGATAAATAAATTTTTTTATTCTATATTTTAAAATAATTAATAATAATAGTACACAATTCATGTATGTAATATATTTTATAACGTTTTTAATATACTTTAATTTTATCCTGTAAGAATAACGTATTGTTGTTCCAAAAGTTAGATAAGTGAATTTTTATATCTGTATAATATGAAAATTTTTGTAAAAAGTGTAAAGATATTATTAATTAAAATAGATGTTTTAAAATATATTAATAATAATTTAACAATAATACATGTAAATATAACTTTTATGTTTATTAAAGAAATAATTTAATATTTTATATTTACGATATATCTATTACCCATATGAACACAATATATTAATTATAGAAGATAATAAAACCAAAATTAATGTAAGTATTTTATATATGAATACTATTTTTGTTATTGTATTAATAACAAAATATTAATTATAAATATTAATTATTCTTGTAAATTTTTATATTTAAATATTAAAGCTTTGATAAAAATAGTTTTTGAATAACTATTAAATTCTATAATAAACAAGATTTTGTTTCAATATTAAAATTTTTTTTTTTTTTTTGAACTTAAACCAAAAAAAAAAAAAAAGATTTACACTTATTATTGTATTGAAATTTTAAAATATAAAATCTTATACTACGTAATATTCAATATTTTGTTTAAAAAGAAAAAAATAAAAAGAAATACATAATGGAAGTTAAAATGAACCTAATTCAATTCTTATGGTTTAAGTATAATTATTAATTATTTATGTATTTTTTATAGATAATCAGTAAATATTTTGATTTTTGGTACAATTAAAGTATACTTAACAAAAAATATGGGAATGAATTAAGTAAAAAAGAAAAGAAATGATGATGGTTTTATTATTTATTATTTATTATTTATTATTTATTATTTAATATTTATCATTTATTATTTACTTATTAAATTCTAGAATCAATATATATATACCGAACGTATAATATAAATTATACAAAAAAAATAAAACAATATACTAGATAAGCTTTATGAAAGCAAGAATTAAGACATCTTATTATTACCAATAAAACTAAACTAATAAAATTTAACAATAACGGCAGTCTTAGAGAGATGAACTGTTTCATCATTATCTTTGATGTAACAAAATATTGTAATAAAAATAAAGATTCCAGAATAACATTCAGAATTATCAAGATATTTCATGCCGTTGACCTTTTTTACATTTTATTGAATATTTATTATCACCATTAACAAACATCGATAAATTATATACGTACATATTATTATTACATTTTTCTGTAGAATATCTTTGAGCATCCGGACATATTTTATAAGATTGGTTTAATAAATTTAGAAGTTCAATAGTATTTGATTCCAAGCGAAGACTGAGAAGTGTACCCAAATATGAACGAGCAGAGAGGCTGTCATTCATCCCGCAAGAACTGGAGAACGAATATCATGTGCATAGTGATATGCCTGCCTATAAAGAAAGAAAAAAATAAAGTTCAATAGAATTTGATAAAGAAAAAAAATGAAGTTCAATAGAATATGATTAAATCGTTATTATATTAAATTTAATAGATCTTTTAAAGATAATTAAATGACTCTATGTTATTCACTTAATTATTATTTAATTGTTTAACTACATCACCAATTACTAAATCAAAATATAGGTTTAGTTATTAAATAGTATAAACTATTATATTAAAATATATATCATATTTAGTGTAATCAAAAATAAAGTAATATAAAATAATATCTAAAAATGTTATTTAAATTAATGAAAAATAAAAAACAATTAAAATATGATTTATGAATTATCTGTATAATAGAATAATAAGCCACAATAATAAGCCACAATCTATATATGTTAAAAGTAATTAAATTTCAATAATTATTGTCAACTTTATTAATATTTTGTTGTTTTATATTTTTTTTAACCTTATGAATAAATAATCTATCCATTTATTATCTTTTTTCATTTTATTTTATTTTTTTTTATTTTATTTTTTTAATTTTATTTTTTATTTTACTTTATTTTATTTTTTTTTTGTTTTTGATATGAAAAAATATTTTTATATAAAAATAAAATTCAAAAGAATTCAAAAAAAAAAATATTTATATCAAAATAAATAATATTAATACATTTATGAAAATAATTTAAACTTAATGCTTGAATATAATTTTAATCAAGGTACCAAAGCAACACCTTCCCAACATAAGGAAAACATAGGTATATTATAATAATATTAACAATTATAATGTTATTAATAATATATAATACAAGCAATCATATTATTAATATGTAATTAAAATTAATTATTTTTTTTAATAATGTTATTTTTAATGTTATAGATAATCAATTATTACAGCAAGATAATTCTTTTGAATATATTAAATTTGCTCCAAAAAATAATACTGTTTCAATTGTTATTGATAATACTAAAGTGAAAAGAGTTATAATACAAGATGATTCTTCTATTTTTAAAAGAATTGAACAAGGTTTAGATATTTTAGGTAATGAGAATTTTTTTTTCAAAATTTTATATATAATAAAAATAACTATAATAATATCAATAATAACTATAATAAAATTTACTACAATAATAATAAAGAAAAAGAAAAAGTAAATGAAGATATAACAAGTAAATTATTCATTAACGAACAAAATAATAAAATTCAAAATTTTGAACTTCCAAAATATAATAATAATATTGAAGTGAATAATAGCAAACATATTTTTAATACCAATACCAATTACATTACTAATAGCATTACCAATAAATTTGTCAATACTAGTACCAATATCAATAATATTACTAGTACCATAACCAATAAAATCACCAATAAGAATACCAATATTAATAATATTACAAATAACAATACCAATACTAATAATATTACAAATAACAATACCAATACTAATAATATTACAAATAACAATACCAATACTAATAATATTACAAATAACATTACCAATGCCAATAATATTACAAATAGCATTACTAATAAAATTACAAATAACGTTAGTAATATCAATATCATTAGTAATACAAATACAAATATAAATAGCAATGGCAATAGCAATTTCAGTAGCAATAATAAGGAAATAACAAATCAATTAATCGTACAGGAACATAGCAATATTGTTCAAAATTTTGAAACACAAAATAATAATAGTAATAATAATAATAATAATAATAATAATAATAATAATAATAATAATAATAATAATAATATTAATATTAATATTAAATTGAATAGTAATAGTAGTAATATTAATAATATCCAAAATATTGAACAGAAAAATTACAATATTGAAGCGAATAATAATAAAATTCATATTTTTGAGCAGCAAAAATATGATAATAATATAAAAATGAATAATAACAACAACAACAATAATAATAATAATAATAATATAACAAAGAATTATATTAATAATGATAATAGCAACAAGAATAATAGAAATAATGATAATACCGATAATAAAAATGAAGAATTTACAAAGAAAAAAATCAATGACAAAAATAATATAAATGTAAATGTTAATAATATGAATTTAGAAGATAGCAATATAAATAATAATAAGAATATTGATATTAATACAAATATTGTTGATAAAAATAAGAGTATTAATATTCATAAGAATATAGCAAATATTGTTGATAATAATAATGTTGAAATTAATAAAAATATTAATATAACTTTAAAAGATAATATATATGTGGACGGTTATAATAGCAATAATGTTTTAAAAAATGTTATTGAGAAGGATAATAATATTGAAATGAATAATGAAATAAATAATATAAATATAAAAGATAATATTAAAATGAATAATATCAAAATTAATAGTTTAGAAATTGAGAAGAATCAAAAAAAAAATGTTAATGAGAATTTAGATTTATTAACTCAACATTTAAAACATGATGTTTCGTTAAATAAAAATGATTTTTTATCACATAATATAATTTCTAAAGAAATTGATAATGAATTTGTTTTTGATAGTGAGATCAGTGAATATCAAGAAAATGAAAGAAGCGCCTTATGGTTATTAAATTCAGAATCAGGTTCAGAATCAGAAATAAAATTGGAATCAAATAATTATCCCAATAAGAAAAAAAAGAGAATAATGAATGGTTTAGATTATCACAATAACAACAGTAATAGTAATAACAATAATAATAATAATAATAAAAACAATAACATTAGTGATAATAATGATGAAATATATAATCATTTACTGAGGGGTGATAAGTCATTAAAAAATTCAGGTTATTTAGAAAATAGAATAAATGAAGAAGTTGGAAATGTTGAAAAAGAAGAAGGGATAGATAATGATGATAATAATATTGGATCAGATAATTCATTATCAGAATCTGATTTTGAATTTTTTACCCTAGCTGACAGAGAAATAAAAAAAAGTCAGGATAAAAAAGAAAAAATAATAATAGTTTCAGATAATGAATTAGAATTAAATAATAATCAAAATGATAGTAATAATAATAATGATAATAAAGATAATAATAATTATAATAATAACAATAATGATAACAATAACAATAATAATATCAATAACATCTATAATAATAAAAATCATGATAAAATTATTGTTTTAGATGGATTAGTGTCAGAATCTTCAAATTCTGAATCACATATAATAAACGAGGATTCTGAAATATCATATAATTTTGAAAAAAAAATTATAGAGAATAATAATAAATTAAATATGAAGTTAACTAATTTAAAAGTTAACTTGGTAGATCAAGATATCCAAAAAGCAAATATAATAGAGAAAGATGAAGAATTGGAAAAAGATGACGAGGATGATATAGATATGACATTATTAAATTCTTCAAGTTTAGATATTTTGAAAGATATAAGTTTGGCAAATATGAAAGATAATGAAAAAATAAATTATGGTCAAATTAGAAAAGTAGATCAGGAAATCAAGGATAATCATCAAAATAGTATACTATTGGATTTTGATTTAAATGATCAAGAAGTGAATAAAATTCCAGAAACGTGTATAGTAAAGGAGAAAAAAAAGGAAAAAGATAATAATGAGGATGATGAAATAGATAATACGTTATCAAACTCAGGATTTGATATTTTAGAAAATTTAAGTTTTAATAAAAAGAATAATGAAAAAGTAAATCATAAAATAGAGTCAAACAGTAGAAAAGATATTAATAATATAAATAAAAACATATTAGAGAAGGAAAAACAAGAAAGAGAAGAGGAAAAAAAGGAAGAAGAAGAAAAAACTGGTAATAATAACAACAACAACAACAATAATAATAATAATAATAATAATGGTAATATTAATAATAATGATGATGATAGTGACAAAGAAAAAGATAAAGAAAAAATAAAAGAAGAGAAAAGAGAAGAAGAAAAAACAAGTGATGATAATAATAGTTCAATTGAAAAGCCAGTGAAATTTATATCTAATTCCAAATTAAAAATAATTCAAAAATCAAATAATAATAAGAAATATGATCAAAATAATCAGAAAGAAAAATATAAAAATAAAAAAAGAGGGAAAGTAAAAGATGAAGAAATAATAATAAAACATAATAGTAATCCTAATAATTTTATTATTGATCTAACTTTAAAAGATAATAGTTTTAGTTCATTAGATGATGATAATGATAATAATGGATTCACTGATAAATCAACAGAAGAATTTAATAATATCATATTAAATGATTTAAACATAAATAGAAGTAACGATAATAAAAATAATAAAATATTAAAAGAATCTATTGATTCTTTAAATAATACAAATCAAATAAAGATTTTAGATACCCCTTCAAAAATCATGAATGATACTGATAATATTAATAATAATAATAATAATAATAATAATAATAATAATAATAATAATAATAATGATAATAATGATAATGATAATGATAATGATAATGATAATGATAATGATAATGATAATGATAATGATAATGATAATGATAATGATAATAATAATAATGATAATAATGATAATGATAATGATAATAATGATAATAATAATAATAATAATAATAATAATAATAATAATAATAATAATAATAATAATAATAATAATAATAATAATAATAATAATAATAATAATAATAATAATAATAATAATAGTAATAGTAATAGTAATAATAATAATGAAAGTGATGAGAAATCAAAAGATACCCTTGATAATAATAACTTGAATAGTATAAGTGAAGATGAATTATTAAATCCATCTATTAATGATGATTTAATAAATGATATAAGGTTGCTATTAAATAAAGAAAAACATTTACCTAATCAAGATTTATTGAATAATAAAGATATCCCATTTGAATTTCCAATGGATTCAAATTCAGATATTGAAACTGAAAAATCATTAGATTCTGATTTAGATGAAAATCATGATGGAAACTTTAATGATAGTTATATGTTTAATCAAATGAAGAAAAAATATATTGTTCAAACATATAGTAGTGATAGTAGTGATAATGAAGACGAAAAAAAAGAAAATAAAGGTAATAAAAGTAGTAAAGGTAAAATCATTGTTAAATATATAGGTATAAATGATGATAATAATAATTCAGACCATGACAATATTTTTAAAAATCATGAAAAGAAAATTAATGAAAGTAATATGAATGATAATAATAATTCAGTTCATGACAATAATTTTAAAAATGATAAAAAGGACAATAATGAAAATATTATAAATCATAATAAGAAGAATAATAATAATATAATTGATACTGATTCTATTAAATCTACTGAAAAAACAAAGGAAAAGGATAGTAAATTGAAATTTCATAAAAATAATAAAATAATAAAATCATCATCAGAAAAAACTAAATCTAAACAAGAAAAGAAATCAACAGAATCAGAATTAGAATCTAAATCAAAATTAAAATCAAAGACCAAATCAAAATCAAATTATCATAGCAATGTAGAATTAAAAAAATCTTCAAAAAAATCAAAATATAAAACACCATCAATCATAGATTCTGATTCAGAAAATATAGATGATGATATAGAATTAAGTAGTAATAAATTATCATCAGATTCATTATCCAATAATGATATAGAATCTCAAGTAAAGGATACAAAAGTAATACAATTTCATCAAGAAGCAGAAGCTGATGAGGAAGAAAATGAAGAATTTATTGAAAAAAGAGATCAATGTAAGTTACCTAATTATAAATATTATAAATAATTAATTATAAATAAATATTATATAATTATATATTAAATTATTAATTATTAAAAATTTATATTATTATTATTATTATTATTATTATAATAATAAATAAATAAATAAATAAATAAATAAATAAATAAATAAATAAATAAATAAATAAATAAATAAATAAATAAATAAATAAATATAAAATATAAAATATAAAATATAAAAGTTTTAAAGGATAAATTTACTGAAAATATTGTAGCTTATGCTTATACCAATAATGAATCCCTTAATCATGATTATATTTATAAGTTGTTTGGTAAATTTGGGCCTATTGAGACTATTATTTTATTAGTAGATCATAAATTGTAATTATTGTTTTTTATACAAAAATATATGTGTATTTATGTGTATATATATATGTTTTGTATTATATTTAATTATTTTATTTATTTATAAATATATTATTAATATTTATATTATTCTTATTATATATATATATTAATATTTAACTATTAGGCATATATTTGTTATTTATTATGATAGCCTAAATGCAGAAGATGCTGTAGAGAAAATGAATGGTGCAACATTTGATGATAATAGTTATAAAGCTCGAATTGTCAATCGTTATTCGCGTATTTATTTTACAAAACAAAAATATAGTCTAATATCACTTTTATGTAAAAATAAAGGATTTTGTAATTATATTTATAAAAATTATTTATCAGAAATTTTAGCAATACAATTAAGTTATAAAAAATTGAATAGAATTAAATTAAAAAGAGATGCTTCTAAAGCTTTAAAAAGTATGAATCTAAATTCGAATAATTTAATTTCAAATTCAAATAATACTAATACTAATACTAATACTAATACTATTACTAATATTAATACTAATATTAATACTAATACTAATACTAATACTAATATAGGAAAACGTAAAAATTCAGATGATAGTACTGATAACTCATTAACAATTAAATATTTATGCCTAGTATTAGTTGATATTGGTGATTTTCTTTCTGTGGATGCACATTTAAAAAGTTATGGTGATGTACAAAGTTTTAATTATTTTAGAAGTGAAAAAAATGAAAATAAATGGTAAGAAACAAAAAAAAAATAATTTAATTAAATCATTTTCATTATAAATAATATATATGTATATAATAATGATATATATTAAACATAATATATAATATGTATTTTTTCTATATTTTTATATTGAATCATTAATGATTATTATTATTATTTCAACTTTTTTTTTTTTTTTTTTATTAGGGATTTATTTGTAAAAATTAATTGTAAAAAAGAATTATTAGAAAAAATAAATAATATAACTTCTATTACTATTGATAATCAAACAAGAATTAAATGTAAAACAATTAATAATTCAGTTTATATAAATTCAGTTCGTGATAAAAAGAATTATGTTGAATTTGATAAGAATTATATTGATGAAATTAAAAATAATAATGAATTATCATTTTCATATAAAAAATCTAAATATCAACATGATTCAAGTCTTAATTTAGAATCAAATTTAGCTTTAGAAGATGATAATGATAATGATAAGAAAAATAATAATAATAATAATAATAATAATAATAATAATAATAATAATAATAATAATAATAATAATAATAATAATAATAATAATAATAATAATAATTATCATCATGATCAAAAGTATAAGAAGAAAAAAAATCGTCATCATTATGATTTGGAAAAAGAAAAAGAAATAAATTCAAAAGAAGAAATAGATTCAAAAGAAGTAGAAAAAGAATCAAAAAAAGATTCAAAAGAAAGTAATATTAATGATGAATTTGATTATCATAAAAATCCTAAAAGAAAAAATAAATTAGAATTGAAGCATAAGAAATCGAAATCTAAAGAAAACTTACATAAGAAAAACCATAACTATTCCAATTCAATTTCTAATTCAGATAACAATTTTAATGATAATGATGATAATAATAATAATAATAATGATAATGATGGTGATGATGACGATAATAATATTATTATTAATAATAATGATAATGTTGATAGTGATAATACTGATAATAATAATAATAATAGTCTTCATCTTGATCATAGTCTAATGAATAAAAATAACAAGAGAGAGGAAGAAGAAGATAGTTCAAGTAATTCCTATTATAGTTCAGATAGTTCAAATAATTCCTCTAGTTCATATAGTTCAAGTGATAATTATACTCGACATAAACGTAGAAAAATTATAGAAGAAAAAAATGATAATTATAATATAAATAGTAATAATAATAATAATAATATTAAGAATGATAAAAGTAATCATCCAAATGATATTATATCCAAATTAATTTCTTTATCTCATAGAAAACAACAACAACAACAACAACAACAACAACAACAACAACAACAACAACAACAACAACAACAGCAAAATATCGGAAAATTTTCTCAAGAAGAAAAAAATAAGAAACTAGTTAAAGCTTATCATGATGTTATAAATAATATAGATGATATTATTGAATTGATTAATTTACAAAAAGAAAAACGAATTCATCAACAACAACGACAACAAAAAAGAAAACGTCATAGTCGTCGTCATCAATATCATCAATTACAACAACTTCAACAACTTCAACAACTTCAACAATTACAACAATTACAAAAATTACAAAATTTACAACAATTACAAGAATTAAAACAATTACTTCACCATCAAAATCAACCCTATCGTTTATTTGATAATATAAATACATTCTTTAATTTAAATTTTGATTCCATTAACCCAAATTCTAATAGTAATTTCAGTAATATCAACAACAACAACAACAATAATAATTTTAATTACCATCATCATCATCATCATCATAAATATAATAACAATAACAAAAATAATAAAAATTTTAATCATTCTCATCATTCAGCATCATCATCATCTCTTTCTTCATCCTCATCAATACCATTAATTTCACCTTTTAATAAAAAGAATCATAACCGTAATGATCATCACTCTCATAATAATAATAATCATTCATATAAATATAAAAATTATCCATATTCTAATTCTAAATATTCAAATAATTTTGAATTAGCTAAAAGAGAATTTTAATTTATTTATTATTATTTTTTTTTTTTATCTTTTTCTTTTTAGAAAAAAAAAAAAAAAAAAAAAGCATAATTATTTATTTATATATAATATTTATATACCATATCAATTATATACATTTCCTAATAATAATACTTATATTAATAAATAAAAATAAAAATAAAATGAAATAAAATAATATATATATAATATGTATGTATTATTAAAGTTAATAATACTATCATTTAAATAATATACCTAAATAAAGTTTTACAATTACTAAAATAATAAAATAAAAATTTAAATATACAATATAAAATAATTATATATTATTTTTTAAAAAAATATTTATTAATTATTTATTTAATAAGTTAAATAATGATAAAAAATATATAGTATTTTTTTTTTTTGTTTTTTTGTTTTTTTTTAAATAATAAATTATATAATGATATACAATTAATTCTTTTACTTTTTTTTTTTTTTTAATAATAATATATTTTTAAATAATAATATATATTGATATATATATTTATTATTCTTTATACTATTAAGAATTGTAATTTTTTTTTTTTAATTATTCTCTTTCAAAAAGAAGTAATTAATAAAAAAAAAAAAAGACAATATTATATATATATTATCATAATTACTATATTAATTTTCTCTTCAAATATTATTTTTTTATAATAATATATGAGAAAAATAATATACATATATATATAATATTTATATTTATCTATATTTCTTTGTTTTCTTTTCTTTAATTTTGATTTGTTTATCTTTACTGTTTTTTTTTTTTTTTTTGTTTGTTTGTTTGTTTTTCATTTTTCTATTTCTAATATGATTTACTTTCTTATTTTTCAAATATATAAAAAACCGGGAAATTAATTAATTTCTTTTTATAAAATAATGGATTAATTTGATATTTATTTATTTATTTTATTTTATTTTATTTTATTTTATTTTTATTTCTTTGATTTTACCTCATAATAAACCATATATATTATTTCTTTTTTTTTTTTTTTTCTTTCTTATTTTATTCTTTATTTACGTTTTTACTAATTCATATATGTAAAAAATAAATAAGAATAACAAATAAAGAAAAAAAAAAGTTGATATATTATATATGAAAATGAGAGGTTTTTTATTCTTTTCTTTTTTCTTTTTTTAAAAAAAAAATAATATTAATGAATATCATTAATGTATAATTAAATTTTATGATGTTATTATTATTTGTTATTAATGAAAAAAGTACATATATATATATATTGTTAATATTTAATAAAAAGATTAATCATTTAATTATAATTCCTATATATTGTTAAAAGTCTATAATATTATTTATTGTAATTAGTATAAATGGTTTAAAAGAATAAATATTTTATTAATATTATAAATTCATTATATTTATTTGATGTCATAATATATAAATATATATATTAATACATTTGTTAAAAAATTGAATAATAAAATAATAAAAAAGATTGATATTATGATATTTATATGTATTAAGAAAAGGGAGAAAATGATAATAATAATAAAGTAATGGTAATTTTTGATTAATTGATTATTTATTTGGTTATATGACTATTTGATTATTGAGTATTGAATATTTAATCTATAAATGGTTTTTTATGTGTAATATTTTATAAATTAGAATAATTAAATAAAATTTTATATTGAAGGTAAAAGAAAAAATAAATATAATGTAAATTAAAAAAAATGAAAATATTGATTTTAAATATTAAACGAAAGAATAAATGGAAATTGATTAATTCAATCTTCTTTTATTATTATTATTATTATTATTATTATTATTATTATTATTATTATTATTATTATTATTATTATTATTATTATTATTATTATTATTATTATTATTATTATTATTATTATTATTATTATTTAATATTACTATTTATATCATTAATATTATTAATATCATTTATAATAGTTATGAATGATGGATAATTATAATTATTTTTTTAACTATTATCATATTATTATAATTATTATTATTAGTATTAATTTTTTCTTTTCTTATTCACTATTTTTTGTTTTTTGTTTTTCTTTTTTCTCCTTAGTATTGATGTGACATTCTCTTCTTAACATTTTTAAAAATTTTTGATAAACCTAATTTGGATTTAGATTTTTTAAGCTTATTTCCATTATCATTACTACCATCTATAATTTCTGATGAAGTATTTTTACATTTATTTGATGAAGATTTAATATTTGTAGATTTAGAACGAGAAAGTTGTGAATTACTAGATTTTCTATTTAATGTGAATATTGAAATATGTTTTGAACGTTTATTCTTTTTTTGTTTTTTATCTAAAGTATCATCTTTAAAATTTATTGAAGTTGGACTATTGGATTCATTATTTTCTTTTTCTTCATCAACCTTTTTTAATCCAATAACATGAAAATCATCCTTTTTGGAATTTAACTATTTATATAAATTAAAAAAGAAATATATAATTAAAATTTTAAATTTAATATATATATGGTTTAAAATTATATATATTATATATAATTATTTTTTTAACTATTATCATATTATTATTAATTATTATTATTAGTATTAAACTTACTTCTCTCATATTAATATCAAGTAAATCAATAAATTCAGCAGCAAAAGATTTACTTATATTTTCATTATCAGTAACATTTACATCAGTAATATTTATATTTTCACTATCAGTAACATTTACATCATTAACATTTAAAGTAACATCAGAATTACATGAACTCATTTTATTAGTATCTGAACTTTTATTATTATCATTTTTTACTTCTTCATTTACATTTTTAATCTTTGTATCTTCATCATCCGATGGATATTCTATAGGTATTATTTCATCTGTTGAAAAAATTTGGTTTATCATAAAGTCTGAAATACCTTTTAAGGAAGGAGCGGGAGAAATATATTCTATTTCATTATTATCTATTAAAGTTTCTGAACGATTGGTATCGCTTATATAAATAATTATATGAAAATAAATATATTAGTAATTATATTTATATTTTAAGGATTTAAAAAAATAATAATTAAAAAAATTTTTTTTTCCTTTTTTATTTTTTTATTTACAACATAAAAAAAAATTTTTTTTAAAAAATAATTATAAATAATTAAATATTTATCATTTCAAATAGGATTATTTGATTTAATTTATTTCAACTTAAATCATATATTATTTAATATATTTTGTGCTATTAAAAAATTTTTTTTTAAAAAAAAGGGAAAAAAATTTTTTTTCTCTTTATTTTATCTCATATTAACTAATATCTAATATTATTTTTTTTATTTTAAACTTGTATATCCTTATTTTTTTTTATTGAAATAATTTATTATTATAAAATGAATTTATATTATAAAATATAATATAGAAATTTTGTAATATAATAATTATAATTTAAAAAAAAAAAAAAAAAAATTCTTACTGTTTATCTTCTTCTAAATTGCATTTCGAAAAATAATTGCAAATACTATTTTCCATTTCTATTTTAAATTCTTGACTATAATCAGTAATACATTCGGTACTACTGTTATCTTGATTTCCTAATATTGAAGTCATTGTTGAATAATATTTATACAAAATGTTTTTTTATATATATATATATTCTTTTCTAATTAACGTTTGTATATATATATATGGGTTTTTTTTATAAATAATATTAATAATATTTTTATGGTTAATAAAATGAAATTTAAATGTCGTTTTCTTAATTTTTCTACTTTCTTAAATTTTAAATTACAATATAATAAATAATTTCAATTATATTTATAGTAAAAATGAAATTATTTATTATATCATATAATATATTTTTATTAATTGTTTTTCAATTTCTTTTAATTGACAAAATAAAATAATAAAAATAGAGTGTTTAAAAATATATTTTATAAAATATTTTTTAACACTTAGTTTTTTTTATTTTATTTTATTTTTTTTAAAAAGTTTGAATTATTCTTATTTATTTTCCCCGGTTTTAATATAATATATTTTTAATGTATTATTATTTCTTTTTTTCCTTTATTCTATTAAATATATCGCTTAAGCTTTTCCTTTTTATTTTTTTTTTGTATAATAATAGTTTTATTTTTTAATTTTAATTTAATAAAATTTCATTTATAATATAAATTTAAAAATAATATAAAAATTAGTAATTTAAATATAAATTACTATTGAATAAGATAATGAGTATAAGATTTATCAAAATTGTACAAATATAAAATAATAAAAGAAAAAAAAGAAATTTATTTATAAATAAAATCTTTAAAAGATTATTTTAACAAAAATTATATATATTATATTTTTTTATTTTAAGAAGAAGAAAAAAAAAAAGAAAAGAAAAAAATCTTTTTAAAAAATCTTTTTTTAAAAAAAATTTTATTTATTTATTTATTTTATTTTACAATTTATTATATATTTAAATTTTTAAAAAAAAAAATTATTAATTTTAATTAATAAACAAAAAAAAAATTAATATTATATAAAATATTTTAAATTATTCAATAATTATTATAAAATGATATTTCGTTATTAATAATAAAAATTTTAATAAAAACTATAAATAATATAATTAGAATTCATTTAATAGCCGTCAACTTCATCATCCGTTTTTTTATTTTATTTTATTTTATTTCTATTCAAAAACTGGGATTAAAAAAAGTAAAAATAAAAAAACTATCAATATATCACTATTATTTTATATTAAATAACTTTTTTTAATATAAATAATGATTATTATAAATATAGTAATACAATAATAAATATAATTATTATTTATTAATATTATAAATACATAAAAACTAGAGTTATTAAAAAATCATTATGATAAAGAAAAAAAAAATCATATTACAAATAATATTATATAATAATGATTATTATTTTTTGTTATATATATCAAATGAAATATCAAATAAATATTTATATAAAATAAACATTAACAATATATTACAAATATATTTAATATAATCTTAAAAAAAAAATAAAATAATTAAATTAAAAAATATTTATTATATTTATTTTGATAATAAATAAATAATAATTAATATTTAGATTGATAGTCAAAATTCATATAGCTTGTAAATAAATAGAATAAAAAAAAATAAAATAATAATTATTATTATCTTAAATTATAAAATATAATGAACTAAAGAACTAAAGAACTTATAATAATATAATAAAAATAATATATATATATACAGGATTTCAAAAAAAATTTTTAATGTTTTTTCTTTATATAAAAAATATTTAAATATAAATATTTTAATTAATTAATTAATATTTATACCATATTTATAAAAATTTTAATTAATTTAATAATTTCCTTTTATAAACATAATTATTAATTACTTGTGTATAATATATTGTAATATAATCTAATATATTACAGAATAATTGATAATATAAGTTTTTTTTTAGATATATAAAGTAAAAACAAAAATTCAAATTATGGATTTTCCTATAGTAATACTCAAATCTTATTGGCTGAAACATAATAAAAAAATTAAAATAGTATAAATATTTCAGATAAATAAAAAAAGCTATTTTTAACTATTTTAATATAATATATTATTATTCAATATAAATCTTACCATTTTTTAATTTATTATAAAAGTCAAAAATATTTAAATTATCATTTATAAAATAAAAAAAAAAAAAATAGATATAACTATTACAAGATTTCATTTTATTCACCATTCTTTTTAGTGTTAATATAAACATTTAATATTTATACAGTAATAATGCAATAAAATATTAGCCTTTTAAAAAAAAATGATCAGTCACAAATAGTATATTATTTTTTTTAATTAAATTGTGTAAATAAATAATTTATAAAAGTATATAAAAAAAAAATTTCTAATATTTTATAATTAAACTTTTTTTTTTCCTTTTTGACTTAAAATTATATATAAATGAATAGTCAATAAACCATAGATAATAAGGTGTTATTATTTGTTAAACTTTACGGATTATATTATATATATAAATTTAATTTAATATTTATTATATTAAAAAAATGGAATATTATATTTATTATATTCATTATAATTTGTTAAAGGAATTATTTTTATCTTGACTCTATCCTCTATACAGAGTTTTGATAGTTTGAATCTTTACCTTTTTATTAAAAAGAAATTATAAAATATATAATTATACTATATTATTCTATAGTTAATCATAAATATATATATATTATTTTAGAAAAAAAATTTTTTATCTATATTTTTAATAAAAAAATAAAGTATAAATTTATATGTATCTTAATGCATTAAGTTGCATTCAATACATCTATTAAAAAAAAAGATCTATTAATATATATTTTTAATTAATTCATTTCGTATACAATACTATTATTATTATAATTATTAGCTATACCATATTAATAAAAAAATAATGATTTATTTCTAGTAAAATTAACTTGAAATTATGACTTCTTGAAACTATAGAATTATTTTAATATTTATATATTTTATTAATAATAGTTAATATTTTTTATCAATAATTATAAAAAAACTAAATAAAAATATAAATAAATAAATGGTCTATTAAAATTATTTATTCATTTATTTAAATATAAAGTAATTATTTACTTACTAATATAATAATGTATTAAAAATATAATTAGTATAACATTTCAATTTCAGTATTTATTTATAAAAATTCTTATATTTTATATAAAGTTTTTAAGAAAAAAGACTACATTTTTAAATAATATTTTTAATTACTTAACACAAAATAATTTTTCTTAAACTATCTATATAAAAATTTACAAATAGTAATAATTAAGTGTGATCTTCATATCTTCATATGTAATAAAAATATTATAATAAGTAAATATATTAATAATAATAGTCAAAAGATATAATATTTATATATTTTTATATTATAGTCATTTCAATTACAATATATATTTTTATATTAACATATTAATAAATAGCAAAATATATTATATTAATAAAATTAATGTAAAAAATTATTTTACCATATATGTTAATTTTATATTAATATGATGTGGATTATCCATTTATTCTAATTAATTATTTACATTTATATTATTTTAATATATTATTTATTATAGAGATAATATATTATTTATATTACATTTAATAATATGAAATTTTTAAATATAATATCAGGGTTAGATTAATAAATGTGTAAAACTATTCATATAAAATTATAAATTATACATAATACAAAATCAAACATATGAAATCATCTAATTACATATAAAATAAAACAAATATAATATAGAAATTAAAATGCAAATAAAATAAATATAATATATAAAATAAAATATAAAAAAAAATATAATATTAAAAAATATAACATTAAAAAAATAAAATGTTATCATTTATACTATTTTATTTTTTATTTTAATTTATATATTATACTAAATGAATATAAAAAAAGAAATAAGTAGAATTTATTATAAAATAAATAATTACATATAAAAAAATAGTATATATGGTAGTATATATATACATTTACTTTATGTTTTAATTCTTTATTTAAAATTTTGTCAAATATTGTAAAATATTTATTATTTAAGTCTTTTGTTCTAGATATGATAAAGGATAGTTATGTATAAATATTACAATTAAGTATAAGAAGGTTAGTTATATCATAAAAATGAATAATTTCAAACTACATATGTTATTGTAAATAAATAGTGTTAGATTAGTAAAAAAAATAATATAAATAAAAATAAAAATATCTATTATAATTACAATGAATTTAAAATGTCAAAATATTTTTGCAGAGCAAGTTCTGACCTTGGTTTTTACTTTTGGCTTGGTAAAATAATTTAAAAAATTGAATTATATTTATTAATGATTAATATAAAAATAAATAAATTGTAATACTTAAAATGTAATATATATATATATATAATGAAATATAACATAAAAATAAATGAATTGTAAACCTTAAAATATGAACATAAAATATAAAAAAATATAATAAATTATAATAAAATATAACACTATATAACAAAATTTAATAAAATGCAATAAAATATAATATATTATAAAAAAATCTAATAAGATATTATAAAACATAACAAGTATAATAAATAAATAATAGTTAATATTTTATTTGAAAAAATGTTAACTATGTAAAAACTTTAAAATAATAAAGTAATATGGTAAATAATTCTGCTTATAACTAATTTTAAAAATTCTATTAAGAATTATAAATATTATAAAGTACTAAATGTATTAAAATATATTATTTTAATTTTATAAAATTGTTAAAAAATTTTATAATAATGTTATAAATTATAATTAAATGAATTAATTGAAATTAAAAAGATTTAAAGTATTTTTACTAGACTTTCTATAGAAATTCCATGAAATAGTTTAAATATTTTTTTTTTGTAAATAAATGTATTATTAAATTTATTAATGTGTTATTTAAAAATATTTATAACAAATTTATTAATGCTAAATAAAAAGAAGAAAGAAATTTTTGTTAAAATATTGATTCAATTCAAAAGAAAAAAAAATAAATAGTTGTCAATAAAAATTTCCAGCTTTTTTATTGAGAGTTACAAAATTGTAAAGATTTTTAAATAAACAAACAAATAAATATAATAATTAAAATAAAATAAAACAATAAAAATTAATAATTAAATTTTTTATTAAAACATCTCTTACTATTCATCTAATTTAAAAGTTAAAATAAAACATAAAAAAAAAAAGAAAATGAAATCATTAACTTTCATTTTAGTTATTTTTCCTTCTTCTTTATTATCTTGTGTTTTCGGTAAAACTATTAATTATAATGAAGATGAAAATAAATTAAATCTTATCTCTATTTCTACTACTACTGAAAATGAAATCTATTCATCAAGGGAAAATGTTTATTCATTCATTCTTAAATAACTTAAATATTCCAGTTGACTATATGTTCCAAGATATTGAATCTTTTTTAACTATGAAAGATTCTTTAATTACTAGTCTTTTTAATAAAGTTGATGATGTACTATTGCTGAAATAATGAAAATGAAATAAAAAAAATTTATTACATAATTTTTTTTATTAAAATGAATTCCTAAACTTATATTCAAAAATAAAATTTAACCTAAAAAAAAAAAAATTCCAATTTTTATATATACTTTTATATATCTTTTTTATTGTGTTTAGGTTTAATATTTTTATGGTAGACATTTATATATAAAAAATTTAAAATATATATAATTTTCCTAAAAAGGTAATGTAAATAATTCATTAATATTAAAAATTACATTTTTTATTTTTTATTTTTATTATTTATTTATATTATTTAACTATTTTCTTTTAAAAAAAAAATTATATTAATAAAAATAATTGAAAAGTGTAATTTTATAAAGTATTACATTTTGTTTTTCTGTATTATATACTATTCTTATTTTTTAACAATACTAATAATATTTTTTTTATTATTTAATATATTATTATTTTTATCAATAACAATAATTTTTTTTATATTATTTTAATTGAAAAAAAAAAAAAAAAAAAAAAAAAAAAAGAAAGAAAGAAAAGAAAATAAAACATTGAATTTTTTCATAAAAAATTTTTTTGATATTTTTCATTTACTTATTTATTTATTTGTTTTGTCTATTTAATTTTGCTTATTTGTTTGCCTATTTCCATTATATTTAATCATATTAAATAAATAAAGTTTAATTGATTAAAAATATAATATATATATTTTATTTTTTAATTTTTCTTTTTATATATTCTATATAAAATATCTGAAATACAATAAAATGTTTCAAGAGCAAATGAAGTTGCTCCATTATCTGCTAAATATAAAGCAATTTCTTCTGTCTCTTCAAGAAGTTTTCTTTCATTATATGATAATTTTGAATTCTTTTTTAAGTCATCTAATATAATATTATCAGCATGTCTAAAACCTGATGGAACATAAATTTTTACAGATGAATATTCATCTAAACTTTTATCCATTAATGTAAATAATCCATTAAGAGAAGAAAAATTTCCTTTTTCACCATTAGTTTTTGCTCCATTTTCTATTAATAATTTAATAGCACTTAAACGATCTCCAGAACAAAGATGATGTAATAATATTCTATTTTTATTATTAGAATCTTTTAAACTAAATAAAACACTCCAATTTTCTTTATTAGGAATATCTTTAATATTAGTACTATTTCTTAATAAAACTTTTTGGTGAACAGTACTACTAGTATTAGTAGTTTCTGGTGAATTATTCATTATATTATAATACATATTATGAATTAAAGTATTATCTGTGGTTTCATCTATAGTTTTTCCTTCATTATTTTTTATTGAAAAATCTGCAAAACCTGATAAATAATTAAATACTAAAATAAAAGTTTCTAATGAAGGTTGAGAAGTAAAGCATGAAAAAAATGAACTCCAATCATTAATATATTTAAAACAATTTACATTTTCCATTTTTGAATCATCAATTCTACTACATAATAAATGTAAAGGTGTATTACCATCATCATCTTGAGTATTTACAAGATCAGAAGGTTTAGAAACTCTCATCATAAAATTTATAATACCTCCAAGTGAATTAGAACAAAGATGATATAATAATGAATGAGTATTATCAATTATAGGAACATTTATTATTTCTTGTATACATGAATCTGCCATCTTGTATTATCTTCTTTTTTATTTAATTATTATATTATATTATTTTTGTTTTTTTATTTTTTTTTCTATTTAATTTGAATATATATAAATATAAAACAATTATAATGAAAATTTTTATAATAATATGAAAATAATTAGTCTTTTTTTTTTTTTTTTTTTTTTAATAAATATTGATCTAACTATTAGTTTTTCTTTTTTTCTTTTTTAATAAATTGATCAAACTATTAATTTTTTTTATTTTTTTTTTTTTATTTTTTATTTTAAATTATTTATCAAAATATTTTTCATTATAATGAATTTTTACATTTTCCCAATTAAGACTTTATCCCAAAATAAGAGATGTTTGTATCATTTATTGAGATATTTAATTATTTATAATAATTATCCAATAAGAATAAAATTAATAAAAATAATCTAAAAAAGTATTTAATAATAAAAATATTTAATATTTATCCGGTTATTATATAATATATATAATTTAAAAATAAAAAAGGTTAATATTTAATATATTAACTTTTATATATATATAAAGACAAAAAAAGCCATGAGAAAAAGAATTATAGTAATAATAATGATTATTTATTTAATAATATTATTTTATAATAATGATTATTTATTTAATATTATTTATTAATAATAAATAAATAATTATAAGTAAAGTTAATAATTAATATAATAATAGTATAATAGTAATAATAATAAAAAATTAAATAATAAATATAATTATGTATAATGTAAATATGTTAATCAAAAAAAAAAAAATTTACTTCTTTATATATAAATTATAAATATATATATATATTAAATATAATGATTATGTAAAGTTTCTTTATTTTTCAAAATAAGTGAAAAACATATATATATATAATCCAAATGTATTATCATTCCTTTTAATAATATTAATTCTGAAATATATGTATAGTAGATTAATAAATTATTTTTTTTTAGATAATTTATTATAGTCTGTGTAATATTAATAATCGATTGATATATATATTTTTATATTTAAAGTCAAAATTAAAAAATAATCATTATATTATAGAATAATTAAAGAATAAAGAATTTAACAATTATTGCATATAAAAAGTAATAATAATATAATTAAAGACACAATAATAATAATATGAAGGAAAAAAAAAATAAAAGAGCAATTAAATTATATTTAAAAAATTTTATATTAATTCTTTCATTATTTAATAATAAATAACCTATGATATAATATAATATTAATAATAGTAATAATAGTAATAATAATAATAAAACAAACCAATAATCACAAACTTGTTTATTATTATATCAAATGAAATAGTTTCTTTTTATTTAATTATTCTTATATATTAAATAAATATTATAAATATAATAAATAAATAACTAAATAAATAGTATTTTATATACAAAATAATTGTATTTATTATTTTAATTTTATATTAATAATAATCTTTCCATAATATTAAAAAAAAAAAACTTGGTTAAACAATAAAAGTGTTGTATACAATTATATTTTCTAAATATATTATGTGTATATAATAGAATTATATTAAATTAAACATTTATATTCATAATTAATATTAACAAAAACAAAAAAAAAAAAGATTATAAATAAAAAATTATTTATTTATTTATTTATTTATTTATTTATTTATTTATTTATTTATTTATTTATTTACTTATTTATTTATTTATTTATTTATTTATTTATTTATTTATTTATTTATTTATTTATTTATTTATAATTTTATTTTTATTTTTAATTATTTATTATTTTATTTTTAATTATTAATTAAAGTTTGGTTAAATTAAATTAAAATAGTTGATGTATATTAAAAAAATCAATTTGTCATTTTGTGAAAATCTTAAATGATATACAATATCAATTTTTATCATTAATGAGTTTATTTTATTTTTATTATATATTTTATTTTATTTTATTTTACTTTTTTTTTTTTCTTAAATTTTAAATTTTTACATCATGCTTTTTTATATTGATTAAACCTATCATTTATATTAAATTGTAACTTTAATTAACTAAAAATAATTAAATAAGGAATATAATAACAATAATAAATAAATAAATAAATAAATAAAATAATTTAATAATTAAAAAGAAAAGAATTATGAAATTATATATTAAATATTAAATATTATATATTATATATTAAATATTATCTAATAATAATGAATTTATTATATAAATATAAAATACATATAAAATAACTTTAATACTATTATCAATGTAATATAATATTAAAATTTTGAAAATTTTTAATAAAATGATAATTAAAAAAAAACCCTTTAAAATTATATTCCTCTTTTTTTTCTTTTTTTTAATTTAATAATAAATATAATTTAATAAATAAATTTCCACTTAATTATTATTTTCCTCGTTGATATAAACATTAAAAATGATTATAAATTAATTTATATTTTATTAAACTTTATTTTTTGTCATACCAATTTTTTGTATTGTTATCATTGTTACAAATTATATAATAATTATATCATATATAGATACAAAAAATATAAAAAACAAAAAATCATATAAAAATGTCAATGATTCATTGATTATTTTAATAAAAAAAAAAAAAAAAAGAATAAAATATTATATATAAAATATATATTTCATATTCTTTTAAACTACATATATCATTCAAGTCAAAATGAAAACACTATTCTTTATAATTGTATTATTAAATATTGCATATGTATTTACTGAAGAATGTGCAAATTCAGCATTTTTCCAATGTGGAGGGTAAATATATTATTATTTCATTTCAATGATTAAAAGAATAACTACTAAATAAAATAAAATAAATAAAAGAAAAGAAAAGAAAAGAAAAATAGAAATATTTATTAATCACACTTTTTTTATTTTATATTTTTATTTAAATACTTCTTTTATATTTTTTTTATTTTAAAAATTATTATTAAATAGTAATAACTGGAAAGGTTCAACATGTTGTAAACCCGGTTATATATGTAAAGAATATAATTCATATTATTCCATGTGTATTTTGTCAAATGAACCACAACCACAATCAACTACTAAAACAATAATTACAACTACTACAACCACTACTACTACAACAACTACTACTACTACTACAACACTACAACCACTACTACTATACAACCAACACCATCACCACAACCACAATTTAATTCTAATTTACCTAAAGAACCAGTTGGTTATGCTTCATTAAATGGTGGTACAACAGGTGGTAAAGGAGGTAAAGTAGTCATTGTATCCAATCAATCTGAATTAAATTCAGCTCTTAAATCATCAGATCCAATTATTATTGGGGTAAAAGGTATTATAAAACTTTCAAAAGATATTAGTATAAATAAAAAATCCAATTTCTCTATTATTGGTATAGATAATAATTCTGGATTTACAGGTGGAGGTTTCTTCATTAAAAGTGCTAGTAATATTATTATACAAAATATTAAATTTAGTTATTGTTTAGGTTCAAGTAAAGATTGTCTTGGTTTTAGAAGATCTACAAATATTTGGGTAGATCATTGTGAATTTTATAATGATCTTGATCATGGTAAAGATTATTATGATGGTTTAGTTGATTTTACCTATTCTAGTGATTTTATTACTGTATCATGGACTTATCTTCATCATCATTCTAAAGCAACTTTAGTTGGACATAGTGATAGTAATGGTAGTGGTGATTCTGGTAAATTACATATTACTTATCATCATAATTACTTTAAAAATATTGTATCACGTTTACCATCTTTACGTTTTGGTACAGGACATATATATAATAATGTTTATGAAAATATTGAATATTCCTGTGTTAATTCACGTATGGGTGCTCAAGTATTAGTTGAAGGTAATGTTTTCCGTAATGCTAATCATCCAATTGTTACCAATTATGAATCCGTAGAAGAAGGTTATGCTGTTGAACGTAATAATGATTTTGGTAATAATTATGGAAGTAATTCCATTACAAGAGTTGGTAGTCTTTATAGTGTACCATATAAATATTCAATGGATAATGTTAATAATGTTTATAATCAAGTTACAAGAAATGTTGGTCCAATGTAAATAAATAAATAAATAAAAATTTTATATAAAATATGAAATTATAAAAATATATAAATATAAAAAATAAAATATTAATTATATCAATTAATAAAAACAAACAATCAAGCAAGAAAACCAAAAAAAAAAAAAAACAAAAACAAAAATAAAATAAATAAATAATCAATCAAACAAATAAACCTTCAAATAATTATTATATTAACATAATAATAATTAAATTATTATATACCGAAATATCAAATTCGAAATTTAAAAAATACAACAATTTTAAAAAAAAAATTTTTTTTTTATTAACTTTTTTTATTATTTTTTCATATACTTTTTCAGTATATATAATTAAAAACATTGTTTTTCTGGTAAATTAAATAATAATTTATAATTATTCGTTTTTCAATTAAAAAAAAATTAATAGTTTAAGATAAAATAATATAAAAAAAAATGAAAAAATAAAACATTAAAATACTAAATAAAAAATGAAAATATATACATAAATTATTCTGTTTAATATTATATTCTTTTTTTTTTATTCTATCTTGTTTTTATTTTTTTTATTTAATTTAAACTTTTAAATTGTTCTATTTTTTTTTTTTTTTTTATTTTGTTTAAACTTTTAAATTGCTCTATTTTTTTTTTATTTTGTTTAAACCGTATTAATTTTTTTATTTTGTTTAAACCGTATTAATTTTTTTATTTTATTGTATCAATTTTTTTATTTTGTTTAAACTATATTAATTTTATTATTATTATTATTATTAGTCCCTCTTCTGAGGTCCTGTACTTTCCAATTTATTGGAATGGTCGGAAGAGGAAGAATGCCTGTCGAGACATGGCGACGTCAATGGCATTGTTACAACTTATGATATTGTACTTGTATCTAAGTTGGGCATTATGCGCAATGATAATGCTTGGTGTAATGATTATTTATATTCACTATTCGGTTAAAGAAGTAGGTAACATTATGCGCAATGATAATGTTAGTAATAAAAAGTACGACTTTTTATTACAATCCATTTTTTTTTTTTTTCTTTGAAATAATTACCTTACACTATTTATGTTATTTAGTTTATATTGCAGTTCTTTTTACAATTAAGTTTTTTATGTTTCTATCAATTCTACACTATTATTCTTATATACAGCACAATCAATACAGCACAATAAATACTATACAATACAATTTTTTACATACCAACAATAAAAGTTTTTTTATTCACTAATACATCATTCACAACGTTAAATTATATATACAACTACACAGTTGAATCTCTTACTTTTTCTCTCAACAATATTTCTCAGTCATTTACTATAATTCTTTTCATTGCTAAGTTTTTTTTTATATACTTTTTTATTTTTTAATTATATATTAAAATCAAAAAAAAAAAAAAAAAAAAAAAAAAAAAAAAAAAAAAAATTTGCTATTTTCTATTATAATACATTTATATTTTTTTTATTTTATTATTTTTTTTTTATATAGATTCTTATCAGCCTTATCAAATGGATCATACGAACTATACTAATAAGATTAACTATATCAGACGGGGTATTAGGTGTCATGGTATTGATATCTCAGATACTTATGTTATTTTTATCCGTCGCATTCGTTCTTGGACTCTTCCAAAATTTAGAAATTTTCTTGAGAAGAATTTCCCTGAGTTTAATAATACCATCGTTGCTGTTAAACATTCCTCTCTTCTTAATGATAATTTATATCAAATTAAAACTACAGCTTCTGAGGAGAATATTAATAAATTTATTGATAGTTTCAAATTAATTATTAAAAAATGTTCCATTAACTTTCATCGATGTAGTAGGAAGAATCACAAGCCTTCCTTTGCTCTTATCAGGAGAAAACTTTGCCACTCTAAAAAGAACATTAAGGATATTAATATTACTGACTTTTCTGAAATCAACAATTCTTTTACTTCTAAGAACAATTTGAATGAATTTTCCTTTTGTCTTAGTTGGAACACTAACGGGTGGAATAACAAGAAAAGAGATGGTATTCTGTATTTCTTTAGTCTCTTTAAACCGCTATTTGTTTGTTTTCAAGAAACTGGTAATGGTACTAATTCTAGTAATGTTATTCCTTGTAAAATCACTTTACCTAAATATAAATATTTCTGTAAGAGAGCAAATAATACAATTCCTGGTTTGAGAGGTTTATATATCTTTTATAATAGGTCTTTACAGACTTCTATTGAAGATTTTTCTTTGAATTATATTATCTCAGTTACGACATATTCCTTGTGGAACTTCACTAAGTGTTCTATTGGAAATATTTATATACCTCAGAAAGGGCATAGTTTACACCATAAATCTGCTAAAGCAGAAGCTTGTACATGGTTTTCTCTTCACTTACATCATCCTTCTATTCTCCTTGGCGATTTTAACATTAATCTTGAAGATATTCAAAATTGGGTTTCTAATATAAATGGCTGGTATTTATTTCAACTCAATGGTTCTCCTATCTCGTGGGTAAGTGGAAGTCGTTCCTCTGCTATTGACCATGCTATTATTAATGAACCCATGAAAAATCTTCTGTCTTCAGCTTCAATTATTGATTTCTCTCCTATCTCCGATCATAAGCCTCTTCTTGTTTTTGGAAATTATTTTGATGATAATAATACTTTCTCACTCCCTAAAAAACCAGCTCGTTGGAATAGAATCAAATGTCTGGACGAAAGTATTAAAATTGCTACTAGTAATAGATTTAGTATTCTTATGAAGGAATGTACAGATAATTATTATTCTTCTAATGCTATATATGATATGTTTGTATCTACTGCTAATTCTATTGCTGATGAATTGGAAATTATATCTACTCCTGATATTCATGAATCTATGTTTCATATGTCTCAAAAAATCTTTAACCTTCAGAAACTCAAAGTTAAGGCTTACAAAGATATTAAAAAATTGGGTTCTGTTCGTGCCCTTGATGATTATATTAGACTTATCAATAATTATCAGAAGCTGTGTGATAATATCCACAAGATGTGTAATCACTTTCGTATGCTTGAATATCAACATTGGGTTTCAGTTGGGTGTCAGTTGGCTATTAATAAAGATTCTAGGAATTGGTGGAAATGGATCAAAAAGAATACTAAAATTGGTAAATCATCTAACTTTTCACTTCATCCTATTAAAGATAACGATGACAACATTGTTTATTCTTCTCGTGAACAACTTAACGTTTGGCATGACCATTATGAAAAGTTAGCTTCTGATTCTACTGGTCATAGTTTATATAAACCTTTTTGGTCCAACCCTGCCAACCATAAGTTATATAACTTCAGCAATAATATAGAGTGGGATATTAATGGTGAAATTAGTATTGAGGAAATTCGATCAGCTATTTCTGATATCCCTAAATTTAAAGCTTCAGGTCCTGATGATGTTCCTATTGAATTTTTTAAAGCTATTTCTACTGATTTTGGAAACTCCGATGACTCTTCTGATATTACTAATTATGGTCTCTCTTTTCTACATTTATTTTACAACCGTATTTGGGATGGTGACTTTCCGGATTTATGGAATACTGCTTGTATTGTTTCTATCCCTAAAAAAGGAGACTTATATGACTGTAATAATTATAGAGGTATATCCCTGATCAATAACTGTATTAAAATTATCTCAAAAATTGTTACTACCAGAATCTCAACATATGCTTACAAGAATAATTTCATTAGACCTGAACAATTTGGTTTTCGTAATAAAGAAGAATGTATCAGTTTATTTGTCTCCATTCGTACTATATGTCAGACCAGACAGAATATGGGAAAAGATACTTATTTGGCTTTTTTAGACCTTAAAAAAGCTTATGATTCAGTTCCTATTTATAATATTCTGAATAAACTTGAATGCTTAGGAATTAGAGGAAAATGTTATAATTTCCTTAAAAACTTATACTTATCTTCCAAAGCTTGTGTGAAACTTGACTCTCAATATTCGGATACTTTCAATATTGAGAAAGGTGTTAGACAGGGTTGTCCCCTCTCTCCTATCTTATTTAACCTTTTCATCAACGATATTTTTCGAGATTGTAACGAATATGGAGTTTGTATTGATAACGAATACTGTTGTGGGGGCCTCTTTGCCGATGATATTGTCCTTTGTGCACCTACTAGAAGTAAACTAAATAAGCTTTTGAAAAAAGTTAATGATTGGGCTAAATTTAACCTTATGGAATTCGGAATTGGTAAATGTGGAACTACGGTTGTAAAAGCAGAAAATTCTAAAGTTAAAGGTGACCCTACCTTTTACCTTGCTGGTCAAATTATTCCAAAAACTAATTGTTATACGTATTTGGGAATTCCTTTTGATAGTGATTTATCTCTTAAACCGATAATTAAATCGACGAATAATAAAGTTAGGAAAGCGCTTTTTTCTGTTAGAGGATTTTTAATTAATCCTTATATGCCTATATCCTTCAAGAAATCAGTTTTTAATTCGGTTGTTGTCAGTCAAGTATCATACGTTGCACCTTTACTTGGATCTAATAAAACTAGAACAAACGGTGCTCAAAGGCTAATTAATAAAGGACTCTCTTGGATTGCAGGTCTTAGGAAGCGCTCTTCCTTCATATCTTTATATAATGTATCTAAAGATCTTAATATTCCTCCTCTTTCTGCCAAATGTGCCATTGCTCAAGATAAATGTTTTAAGAGATGGGCAGACTCTAATTGTATTATTTCCAAGTTAGTTACTATTATTCCGAAGATGAGAAAATACACATGGGCTAAAGAAAGCAGAACTTTATCAAAGAAACTTTCTAAAATTGGCTCTAGAGAAGATATCTTGACTTTTTATTGGAATAGAGATGTCAAAAAAGACTCCGTTAAAGCTGTTACCTATTGTGATAATCACCTTGAATTATCTCGTGATTATTTACATCTTGAACTTGAATACCCTAACTTGGCTTATGGCTTTAATTGGCTCCTCAAAATACGTAGTGGTTATAAATTCAATAGTGAAATTGCTAAAGCCGCTAAACTTGTATCCGACTCTTGCCCTGATTACTGTCCTTGTTGTAAAGGCGGTAGTCAAACCTTCGAACATTGGATTTTAGAATGCCCAACATTCGATCATTGGCGTTCTAAGTTATTTGGCAATCTTGAAACCATTTATTTGTATGTTAATCGAAAACCTTTAGTTAGTTCTGATAATATCAACTTTTCTAATAATTTTAATAATAACTACAATAATAATATTTATGATAATATCTATAATAATAATAGCAGTAGTAATAGTAATATTAATATTAATAGTAATAATAATGGTAATAGCAATGATAATAGTAATATTAATAATGTTAGTAATAGTAATAGTACTAGCTTATCTACATATTTTCTATACAACTACTCTCAATTCATTAATAATTTAACTGTCAACAACATTTTTTTTGGTTTTAATTACTTCAACAATTTCTCCTCCTTGGAGAATTCTTCACGAAATAATACTTTCTTAGTTTCTAATAGTTTTATTCATTATGTTAGTTTAACTTACAACTTAAATAATACTTTCAGTTATAGTATCAACAACAATAATAATAGTTTAAATAATAGTATTAATTATAATAATTTAGTTAGTAATGCTTCAAGTGGGGTAAATTTTCATTCCAACTCGTTGGAATGGAGTAGGGTATATTATTTCCTTCTTGGTGGAAGAGTTAATCATTATAACTTGGGGAAAGAGGAGTGGAACAGTCTTTGTAAGGCGCAACTTAAACCTAGCACCTTTTCGGATGTTCCACTTTTGGTACGTACATCCGCACTTTTACTTAGAATTATGCCTACTGTTAGTGGCCAGATCTGGTCATTATTCAATAGGTATCCCAACAATCTAACCAAGAGCGTCGAAGCTGACAATTCAGTAGGACAAGACAGTAGGTCACACGCATCTAATAATGATAATAACTTTCCAACTTGATTTAATTTAATAATATACACTATACCATATGAAGTAATTATAAATTATTACTATCTATTAAATAATAAATTATTATTCTTTATTAGATTAAGTTTTAATATGTACAATTACTTTATAACATGTACTTTTTAAATTAAATTTAAATAAAATTTTCATTATTTTATTGCCAAAAAAAAAAAAAAAAAAAAAAAAAAAAAAAAAAAAAATTATTATTAGTATTATTATGTTTTATTTTGTATATTTTTATACAAAATAAAAACGAGTTTTTTTTTTTTTTTTTTTTTTTTTTTTTTTCATTCTATATTTTTCTTTATATTTATTTTGTATTTTGTCACATTATTTCTATAAAAAAAAAATTTCATTTTGTTAACCAATTTTTTTGTATTTTTATATATATATTGTTATTTTGTTTAAAACTACATTTCTTTTTATTATTATTATTAGTATTATTCTATTTTACTTTGTATAAATTTACCATATAAAGAAAAAAAATTTTTTTTTTCTATTTTATATTTTTCTTTATATTTATTTTGTATTTTGTTACATTACCATTATTACTATAGAAAAAATTCATTATGTTAACCAATTTTTTGTACTTATTTTTATATATTAAAAAGAAAAAAAAATACTACCCTCTTTAATTTTGAAAATAAATTAAAAAAAAATGTTACCCTTTTTTTACTTATAATTGTTTGCAATTTTTTTCTTTTAATTTTTATTTTTATTTTTATTTTTATTATAATAATCATTATGTTTTCTTTTAATTTTTATTTTTATTTTTATTATAATAATAATTATGTTTTATATAAACTATAAAAACAAATTATAATGAATTTAATATATATTAATTTTTTATATAAGAAAATAATTATTCATAATTATTAAGATAGTTAAAAGGTTATATTTTGTATTTTTTTTTTTTTTTTTTAATTATTTTCATTACAATTTTTATTGTTTTTATTAATACTACTTAAATCATTTTTGATATAATATCAAATATGAAGAAGGAAAGATAGAATATTATTCCTTTCAAATAATACTATTTATAAATATTTCATCAACCTTATATATATATATATATATATATTATAATTAATCAACATTTGTCTTTTATTTTATTAAGCTTTTTAAGTAATCCTCTAAAAACTTTAGAAAATAACTATCATCTATATAGATATTTGTGATATATAAAGTATGAATAATTAAGGATTTATAATATATATAATAAATAAAATAATAAAAGAGGAATCATGAATGAAAAGAAAGTTTAAACTGGACTATATATATATATATATATATATTTAATGATAGGTTGAAACAAATTTAGAAACTTCCTTACGAATTTCTTCTTCATGTCCTGTCATTAAATGACCACCATTTTCAAATGAAATAAAAGTACAATTAGGAAAACGTTTTATAGATTTTTCAGTATCAATATAATTTATTAATTTATCATCTTTAGCTTGGAAAACTATAGTAGGAACTTTTAATTTCTCAACGGCATATTCATCATAATTTTTTGCCATATCTAAATTGGTTATAGAAGCATCTATGATTACTCCATTTTTCCTATCATTAATAGGTAATATACTATATATAGTAGAAGGTTCCATACCCATAATGAGTTTAAATAATGGTTTCATTAAAAACATAAGAAAATTATTACATATAAATGGTGGTGGACCAGCATATTTAATGATTTTTTTAGGTTTTTCATAAAAAGGCATAGCACTACAATATAAAATTAAACCTTTTACTCTTTCTGGATAATCTAAAGCAAAACGTATAGCTGGACTTCCACCTGCAGAAGTTGCTAATACAAATACTTTATCAATTTTTAAATTATTTAATAATTCTATATAAGCTTTAGCTTGTTCTTTAGGTGTTCCATTACCCATTATATCACTACCTAAATATCCAAATCTTGAAGGTGCAATAATTCTATAATTATTATTATTATTATTATTATTATTATTATTAGAATCTGAACTATCCCTAAAATCTTTATAGGCATCATAACCTTGGTCATAACCACCAAAAATACCATGAACTGAAAGAATAATATTTTCATCATTACTTCCTTTATCAACATAATTCATTTTTCCATAACTCAATATAGCAGTTTTAGCACCATATTGTAAAAGTCGATTTTTACTTTCTTTCACTGCCTTATTACATTTTATTATTTGAATAATCAAATAAATAGATAATAAGACAAAAATGGCAATTAGAATTATACATAATAATACTAATATCAACATTTGTATATATTATTAATATTTATTTTTTAACTTTTTTTTTTATTTCAATTTCTTTTTATTATATTTTTTTTTTGTTGAATTGAATTATTTTATTAAATTGACTATTTAACCAATTTATTAATATAATTTATCTTTAATTTGTTCAAAAAGATTTTAATTATTTATAAATTTATAATAAAATTAATTAGAAATTAAAAAAAAATTGATAGAAAAAGAGAATTTTTTTTAAATTGAAAAAATATATTATATATATTTTTTCTTTTAAAAAGAGTAAACTCGATATAATGTTTTGTTTTAAGTAATTAAATTATTAAAAATACTTTTTAAATAAAATGTTCATATGTGTGAAATTATTTATTATATATATATATATATATTTAACATGTATTTTTTAATAAATATAAAAATTAAGAAAATGCATTTAAATTCAATTGAAATATATATATAAGAAAAAAAATAAATTATTTTTATATATAATATATAATTTTATTTAAATAGTAGTAATAAAAACGTTATAAGAGGAAATAATATAGGAAAATAAATATAAAACCACTATAAAAAATTAATTTTATAAAATTTTTCAATATTTATTATTTATTTATTTTTAGGCAGTTATTTAATAATAATGATAATAAATAAAAAAAAAAAGTAATATTTTATTAAATTAATTATAATTATTATTATTATTATTATTATTCAAAGCAAATAGTATTCTGGTTATAATATAAACTTTATTTATTAATATTTTATTTATATTTTATTTGATAATTATTTATTTCCTGGTTATATATTTTTAATTTTTTTTTTTATTTATTTAACCTCTTTTTCATTTCTAATTAATGTTTCATTATTAATATTTTAGAAAGCATTTACAAGTCTTTTTGGTTAATTTTAAAAATTCATAAGGATTTTCATTATTAATCATCGTCAACAGTAATTTTTAACTAAATTTCAAAAGGTAATGCTTTTTACTTTTTCAAAAACTCCAAATTTATATTCCTTTCTGTCAAGAATACCAAAGGTTTCCTTAATACTTTTAAAAATATTTGAGCATTTCTTTAAGTTTGATACTTTTAAAGAGAATAGCTTTCCTTACTAATATCTTGTATCCTTAGATTCTTTTTTTTTTATTATATTCCTTCTTAAGTTTCTCCATGATAGCAAATGTAATTTCAATATCTATGTTAAAAAAAAATATTCATAACATTTCATTAATAATTTATTTTAATGAAATGTTATGAATTTTTCTTTTTTTTTTAACATTTCTTACTATACATTATTTGGCATTATGAAATATTCTAATATAAAAAAAAAAATTATAATTAAAATTTAATCAAATTATAATTAATTTATTAAAAGTATTAAAAGTAATGTATTAACTTTTACGTTTAAGTCACTTTGTATAAAAGCATGTAATTTAACTTGTAACTCATATTCATAAAATATTAATAAAGTTGAAAGTTTGACTTTTAACATTAAGTAGAATACATTAAATAAATATGTATTTTTTAAATTTTTAAATTTTTACAACCAATAAAAATATAAAATATTAAATAATAATAATATATAAAGAAAAAAATTTAATTTAATTAATATAAATAATATATTATAATTATAATATAAAGAAAAAAAATTTTTATTAGAAAGAATCATTTTAATCATTTTCATCTATATAATTAATAAAATAAAAAATAAATTTAATAATAAATTAACTTTTTAATTATTAAGATTCATTATTTATTTGAAAAAAATGCTTATGTAATATATTTAAGAATATATATTTAAGAATATATTAATATAATAAATAAATAAATAAAATTTAAATAATTAATTAATTAATTATTTATTTATTTACTTATAATAGTTATTTATTTACTTTTAATAGTTATTTATTTATATATTTATATTTTCATTTGTTTATTTCTTATTAAAAAAATACGGTTATATTCTTTAATAATAATAATTGAGTTATTATTATATATTATAATAAATAAATAATAAGTAAATAAATAAATAAATAAATAAATAAATATTATAATTAAATCGAGAAAAAAAAAATTATTTGTATTTTTTTTTTAAAGTAAAAAAAATATTTAAATAATAAAAGTAAATATCGATTAAATTTAAAATTATTGATTATTTTTATAAAATATAATATTTATATAAATGATTTAATTCTATTAGTAGTATTAATAAATTTAAGAAAAATATTATATATATTTGTGTATTTATTAATACAATATTTTCACTTTATATATATCTATTTACATGTTAATACAATATTTTCACTATTTAAGATTATACATTTCTTTAATTAATAGACCATATATTTTTTTTTTATATTTTATTAAAATAAACTACATTTTATTTTTTTTTCTTTTAAAAGGAAAACATATATTAATATTATTAAATTTACATTAATAAACATACTTGTATTTATAAAATAAATTATATATTAATTTTTTTTTTTAATTTATTTTATTAATATTAATATTATATAGTCAAAATGCATTTCACTATTAAAGATCTTTTATATTTAGTTCTCGCTTTTTTCCTTCCACCTCTCGCTGTTTTCTTTAAGAGAGGTCTTCTTCAAGATTTCTGGATTAATCTTATTTGTTTCTTAATTGGTGTTGTTCCAGGTAATTAAAAAATTTTATATTTTATAAATGCTTAATTTATAAATTATTTACAATATTATTGATTACATTACTAAAAAAAAAAAAAAAACTAAAAAATATATATATATAATAACAAATATAGGTATTATTCATGGTTGGTATATCTGTATTGTTTACAGAGATGAAAACTATGAAGCTCTTAGAAATGATGCTCAATACCACCCAATTAATGAAGAGTAAATTCAATAATTTATTATTCTTGGAGAATTTAAATATATATAGAAAATAAATATATATATATCATTTTTATATATTATAAAAAAAAAAAATTGTTATTTTTTTTTTATACATAAAAAATATAAAATGGCATTGAAAAAAAGCAAAATATAACATATAAAAGAATGCAATAAAATCAAATATAAAATAAAATTAAATTAAAAAAGGAAATAAAAACAAAAAAATAATAAATAATAAAAATAAACAAACAAAACAAAATAAAATAAAAATAAAAAATAAAAATAAAAAATCAATAAAAATTAAAAATTAAAAAACAAATAAATCAACAAATAAAGATAATAATTTTCAAATATAAAAATAATATTTTATAATTAAAAATTATTAATAACTTTTCCAATATTATAAATATTATAATGAAAAAGAAAAAAAAATATTTTATTTATTAATATTTATTATCTATTATATTTAATAATATATATTTTTATTTATTAAGTTTTTTTTTTTTTATTCAACATAATTATGATAAATAATATATATTAATAATAACAATTTATTATAAAAATAATAATAAAAAAAAAATAATAATAATAAATAAAATAAAAAGAAATTGAATTTCAAATATAAATATAATGGAATATAAATTTTTTTTTATAATTAATAATAATAATAATAATAAAGAAAATAATAATATTGTTTTTATTTTTTATTTTTTCTTTTTATTTATTTATTTATTTATTTAAACTTTTTTTTTTATAGTTTTTTGTTTTTATAAAGTCTATTTTTTTACATAATATTTTATATAGTTTTTTTTTTTTTTTTTTTTTTTAATAAATATTTTTATATTAATATTAACTTTTTTTTTTTTTTTTAATAATATTTATTTATATTTTCTTTTCTGTAATTATTATAAATGAAAAAAAAAAATTGGTGTTTGCTATTGTGTTGAATTTTTTTTTTTTTTATAAATATGTTTAGTATTTAGACAATAACAAGAAGAAGAAGAAGATTAAAAGAAGAAGAACAAGAAGTAAATAAAATAAAATAAATAATAAAGTATAAAAAAATAAAAAAAAAAAAAAAAAACGAATAAATATAAAATTAAAAATAGTAATAATAGCATTATATAATAATAATTAAAAAAAAAAAAAAAAAAGACAATTAATAATATATGTTTTAATCCATTACTTCTTATATAAGGACTTTTTCTTTTTTCTTAATATATATATAATAAATTATTAAGATAAGTGAAAATAAAAGAAAAAAGAAAAAAAGAAAAAAGTAAAAAGAAAAAGACTTAAAAAATGACAAAAAAAATTTTTTATATTTTTTATTTTTTCTTATTGTTGATTTTTTTCTAGTTTGTTTTTATAAAAAAACTAAATCAGAAAACGATTAATTAATATAGAAAAAATATACCAAATAAATAAATAAATAAATATATTAATAAATTAAATTTAACTAATAAAATTAAATAGTAAATAAATAATAATTTAAAAACAACAAAGTACATATTATTATTATTATTATTTTATTATTCTTATTATTATTATTATTATTATTATTTATTATTATTATTATTATTATTAATTTTTTTTTTGATTTTCAAGGGTTTAGTTTTAATGATGGTTTTATTAAATTTTGGAATTGTATAAGTTAAAAGAGAAAAAAGGTAAAAATAGAGTAAAAAAAAATTATTATTATTATAATAATTAGATGAAATGTAAAATAATATTTATATAACCATTATTAGAATATTTCAAATACGTTAAAATTATATATATATATAATATTTTTATTATTAGAAAAAAAAATTATTACTGCTTATTTTCTTCATAAATATATCAAATTCCTCTCTTCTATTATTAATAATATATATATATATATAATATATATTATTTTATATTTTATAAATTATGTAATTTAAGATTATTATCAAATATATTTATATTTTTAAAATTATATATTATATATATAGACATATTTATTAATATTTCACCATTTTCCTTAGAATCGTTTATGTCATTTATATTGTCTTCTTCGATGGCATTTTTAATATATATATATTAAATTAATATATATATATATTTTTTTTTAGTTTTATAATTGTTTTGAATTATATTTTTATATGTTTTATTTCATTCCTCCATACATATATTTTTTTTTTAATATCTTAAAATTTGAACCGATATTTATTATATAAATCTAAGTTTATTTATTCTATTTTAGATATAAAACAAGCATGTTATTACACATACACATATTAGAAATAATTATAAATGATTATAATTATATATAAGAATTTGTAAAATTAATAATAATATAAACACTATTATTATGCACATAATCTAAAAGAATTTATTAAGTAAATAAATTGATAATATTTTATCTATTGTAATATATTTAATTCATGAGTTTTTAAATTTATACATCTTTCATAAATAATGAAATATGAATTATTTAAAAAAAAAAAAAAAAAAAAAACAAGTAGCAACATAACAACATTATAAACTTTTTCTTATTATATATATTTTGAACAGTATTTTAAATTATTGACACAATTCATTATTGGGATACAATCAAAAATATAAAATCTAATAAAAATATTATTTATTTTTGTACTTTAACAACAAAAAAACATAAAAATAAAAAAAAAACATTAACAACAGTAGTAATAACAATGATAAAAACATTAACAACAGTAGTAATAACAATGATAAATTACAACAAATTAATAAAAAATAAGAAACTATATATATTAAAAATAAGGATAAAAAATAAAATTAAGGATAAAAATAAATTTTATGTTATAATATTTATAATTTTTTTTTTATTGTTTAATTTGATAATGGAAAATAAATTTTTTCTGTATTTTTTATAAAAAAATTGTCAAATTCTATTTAATTTAAATTCTTATTTTATTCTTAATATATATAGAACTTTTTTTTTTTTATTTTTGCATAATAAATAATAAATAAATAAATAAATAAATAAATAAATATTAAATAATAAAATAATTAAGTAATAATAAAATAAATAATTAATAATAAAATAACTAATAAAATAAATAGTAAAGGTATAAATAAGTAAATAAATAAATAAATAAATAAATAAATAAATAAATAAATAAATAAATAAATAAATAAATAAATAAGTAAATAAATAAATAAATAAATAAATAAATAAATAAATAAATAAATAAATAAATAAATAAATAAATAAATAAATAAATAAATAAATAAATAAATAAATAAATAAATAAGAATAACTATTTCAACGGTGTTTAACTTTTTATTATAAAAATAAAAAACAATACATTAAAAATCAATTTAATATTATTCCTTAAAAAAAAAAAGTTATATAATTAATTTTAATAATATATAAATTAAAATTAGAAATTAATTTTTTTTTTTTTTTTTTTTTACAAAATAAAATATTTTTTTTTTTCTATAATAAAAAAAAGGTTACACTAAAACTTTAATAATTATACTTTTAAAGGAAAAAATATATCACATGACTTTTTGTTTTTTATTTGTCAATTTTACAAAAAATAACAAACAAAAAACATTTAATACATACCGAAAAACAATTTTTTTATTTTTATTTTTATTTTTTTTTTTTTTTTTAAAAAAAAACTCACATATTTATTTATTTATTTATTAAAAAAAAAAAAAAAATATTTAAAATATATAGACATAAAAGTTTTTTTCTATTTTTTCCTTTTAACTTATTACTTATTTTCATTTATTTATTTTTATAATTAATTTGAAAATAAATTAAAAAATGAACATAAAAAATTTATTAGTTATTTTATCCTCTATTACTCTTGCGGCATCTTTGAACTGTGAAGAACTTAAAAAAAAAATATGTAGTTCATGTAATGGGGATAATTATCAATGTAAAACTGATGAAAATAACAAAATATATTCTTTGTTAGTAATAACATATTAAATATATATATATATATATTTATTTATTGTTAATAATAAACATATATTTATATTCATATATTTGATAAACGCTGTTGACTAATTTTTAAAAAATATTTACTTATATATAGATCAATAAATAATCAAAATTTTAGTAATGGTATACCAGAAACTATTTTTAGTGTAACTTCTTTAAAGGAATTGTAGGTTTAATATTAGAAAAAAAATTTAATGAAAACCTTTATATTTATACTTTTTATTATTTTTTTTTGTTATATTATATATTTATTAATGTTATCATAAAAGGAATTTAGTAAATAATACTATCACGTCAGTTCCTCAAAAAATAGAAAAATTTAAAAAACTTATAAAATTGTACGTTAATTTTGTGTTAAAAAATAAATAAATATATTTTATTAATATTAAAAGTTTATTATTGAATAATACATATATAATAAATAATTGAAAAGAATTTTTATTTTTATTTTTTTTAGTTGTTTAAAATAATTACTAACAAATACTAACAAAATATATAATGCATATATATATAGAGATATAAGTACAAATAAATTAAGAAATCTTCCTAAAAATATTGAAAAACTTAATAATCTTAAAAATTTGTAAGTTATCATTATTGAAATAAACGTTAATATTAATATTAATAGTTACTTGTATATATTCTATATAGTTCATTTTGAAATATAATTGTATTTATATTAATCTATTATATTTTTTAATATATATATATATTTTTTATATATATAGGACATTAGATAATAATTGTTTAGAGTCTATTCCAAATTTTATTGATCAAAGAAAAATTGAAGTGTAAGTAATTATTATTAGTATTAGTATTATTAGTATTAGTATTAGTATTAGTATTAGTATTAGTATTAGTATTAGTATTAGTATTAAGTATTATTATTATTATTATTATTATTATCATTGTTATTATTACCGATTAATTAAATAATAATAAATAAAAATAAAATAATAACAAAAAAATTATTTAATATTTAATATAAATTTTTTTTTTAATTATTTATAATGCTCAAAAAAAAAAAAATAAAAATAAAAATAAAAAAGTACATTTGAAAATAATAGTATTGATAAATGTGTGACCCTACCAGTTCTTCGAGTAGAAACTCCAGACAGAGTAGAAATTACTTCAAAAGAAAATTGGATAACCAATACCACAATATCAATATCCAATGCTAAAAATGAAGAATGGAATTTTAAAGCGGTAAAAACAAGTATTCGTGGAAGAGGAAATACAACATGGCAAAAACCTAAAAAACCTTATGCTTTTAAATTAGATATAGAACAAAGTATTATGGGAATGCTTCCTCATAAACGTTGGGTTTTAATTGCAAATTATCTTGATAATACATTTATGCGTAATGATATGGCATTTTATTTAAGTCAACAATTGGAGATGGATTATACTGTTCATGGTGATTTTGTAATTTTAATTATGAATGGAAAATATCAAGGACTTTATTGGCTTGGAGAAGCTATTAAAGTAGATAAAAATCGTGTAAATATTAATAATGGTTCCATGGATATGACAGATAATGAAGATAAAGATTATCTTATTGAAATGGATACTTATTTTGATGAACCCGTACAATTTAAATCTTCTATTCGTCAAATGCCCTATTCCATTAAAAATAATGATTATATGATCGATGAGAATGAAACCATGACAACGGGTGGAAAAGCACGTCTTGAAAGATTTCAAAAAAAAATCACAGAATTAGAAAAACTTCTTTATCCTAATTATAAAAAAGTTTTACATTTAAATTTCTGCTCTGCTCCCGATGAATCCTACACTAAAATATTAGATATTGATTCATGGGCAAAATTTTGGCTTATTAATGAAATTATGAGTAATACGGAAATGAAACATCCCAAAAGTTGTTATTTCACCTATGATTCTTCCACCAATTTAATTAAAGCAGGACCAGTATGGGATTTTGATTGGGCTTCCTTATATAAAAGTCCAATTTGTACCTTAAAAGATACCATTTATTATAATGCTCTTTTTAAATCTCCAACTTTTGTAAAACATCTTAAAACGATATGGAATCAATATTATCAAAATATTAGTAGGGATATTGAAAATCAAATCGAATTTCTTCGTAATAAAATTTCAACAGAAACCGAATATGATACTTTATTATGGGGAAAACATAATGATCCAACCATTATTCCATCCACTTTATTAAGAAAAGATTTTGATGCCTATGTAGATTTTTTAAAATCTACCATTTTAAATAAATTATCCGTTGTTAATAACACGGTTAAAAAATTATAATAAAAAAAAAAAAAAAGTTTTTTTAAAATTTTTTTATGGTTTTCTCCTCACTTCACCTCACTTTACTTCACTTCTTTTTATTATTTCATCTAATATTGATGATTTAATAAGTTATTAATTAAAATATATAGGAATAATAATATATAATCCTATTCAAAAAATAAACATTAGGATTTATGAAGGTTTAAATCGATAGAATACTTTTTAAATATATTTTTTTTTCTTTTTTCATTATAGAAAAATCATACACTATTAATAATAATTAATAATAATAATAATTATTAATAACTCAACTAATAAATTTTAAAAAATAGAAAAAATAAAAAACTTTTAAATATATATTTCTTTTATTCTTTATTAATATTATAATTATTAAATAAATAAATAAATCAATAATAAAGAATAAAGAATAAAGAAAAAATAAACAAATAAAATAATAGATAGAATAAAATAAAAAAAATAGAATAAAATAATAAATAGAATAAAATAAAATAAAATAAAATAAAATAAAATAAAATAAAATAAAATAAAATAAAATAAAATAAAATAAAATAAAATAAAATAAAATAAAATAAAATAAAATAAAATAAAATAAAATAAAATAAAATAAAATAAAATAAAATAAAATAAAATAAAATAAAATAAAATAAATAGAATAATAAATAGAATAAAATAAATAAATAAATAATAAAGAATAAATAGAATAAAATAAATAGAATAAAATAAAATAATAAATATAATAAAATAAAAATAACTAAAATAAAATAAAAAAAATAGAATAAAATAAAATAAAAAAAAATAGAATAAAATAAAATAAAATAATAAATAGAATAAAATAAAATAATAAATAAAAAAATAAAATAAAAAATAAAATAAAATAAAATAATAAATAAAATAAAATAATAAATAAATAAAATAACAAATAATGTTAATTATAAATCATTAAGTTTAAATTTTTTTTTTTTTTTTCAATTAAAAGATTTATTGAATATTGTTTTTTATGTATTTATCAATAAAAAGATTTTTTAATAAAAGTAAATTTAACAAAGTATTAACATTTCTTAATTAATTAATTATTATAATTTTTTTGTTTAAAAAATATAATAATTATCAAACAAAATATTCATAATAATAATATATATATAATAACTTAAAATTAATTATCATAAATGTATTATCACACACAATCCACAAAATTTTGGTAAATAAAAAATTTTAGTTGTTGATTACCGAAAATATTGTTCAGTAGGTCATAGCCAATAAGTTAACCCAAGGAAGTTTGTCCATAGGTCGAGAAATTAGAAATTCGATCTTTTTTTTTTTTCCTTTCTATTTACTTAAATACTTTGAAAACACTTTTAATATCATGTTAAGAATTAAATAATGTTATAACAAAAAATTTTTATTTATACTAGAAATTTTCATTTCTATAACTAGCTAACTAAATAAATAAATAAATATGAAAACGAAAAACACTAATCTTAATCTTATATAAAATAAAATAAAATAAAATAAAATAAATCATTTAATAAAAAAAAATTAATATTATCAAATAATAATTTATGTATAAATTTTACTTTTTAATTAGACTTTATTTTATCTTAGTGAAACAAAAACAAAAACAAAAACAAAAAAAAAAAATCATATTATATTATTTAAATAGATTAAAGATAAAAACTAATTAAATTAAATTAATAATAACTTTTTTTTTTTTTTTTTGATTCATGTATAGATTAATATTAATAATATTTAAACTCAATAAAGATGATGTTACAAATTGTGTGTTTTTTTAAAAAAAAAAAAAAAAAAAAAAAAAAATCTAAAAACACAAAATACGAAATACAAAATACAAAAAAAAAAAAAAAAAAAAAAAAAAAAAAAAAAAAAGATTTTAATAAGAAAAAACCCAGATAAACTTTATATAAATTAAATAATGAAAAATATTCTATTTCCAATTTTTTTTTTCTATTTCCAAAAAAAATATCGATCGATAGTTTTTTTTTTTTTTTTTTTTTTTTTTTTTTTATGGCACACAATTTGTACGTCAACTTTATTGAATTTAAATATTAAAATACATGAATCATAAAAAAAACACATAATGAAAAAAAAATGATACTACTAAAAAAAAATAAAAACCAGTAATATATTATAGATAATAATAAATAATACTGGAGGGAAAAAAAATAGTATAATAATATTTAAAAACAATAAATCCATACAAGCCCTTAATTCTAAATATAGAATTAAAGTAAAATTGATCTATCCTATTCCACTAGTATTTTTTTTTTTTTTTTTTTTTTTTTTTTTTTTTTATGGCACACAATTTGTACGTCAACTTTATTGAATTTAAATATTAAAATACATGAATCATAAAAAAAACACATAATGAAAAAAAAATGATACTACTAAAAAAAAATAAAAACCAGTAATATATTATAGATAATAATAAATAATACTGGAGGGAAAAAAAATAGTATAATAATATTTAAAAACAATAAATCCATACAAGCCCTTAATTCTAAATATAGAATTAAAGTAAAATTGATCTATCCTATTCCACTAGGGTCGGAAATAGGATCGGCATTTGCCCTACTAGGCTGTCCTACTGTGTTATCAGCATTGACGTTCCTGGAGAGGTTGGTTTTAAATTTATTGAACAATATATGTTGTCTTTTACAGACAACAGGCATGATATCATTCAATAGAGCCGCAGATCGATAGGACATTATACGATGGTTTCTAATTATTTAATTAGAACCCTTTAACTTAAACAATATTATTAAATAAATTAATTCTATTTATCCACACTAGAAGAATTATCCACTGGTCAACAACATTATATAAACTTATTATTCTATTATAAAATATTTAGATAGAAATTTTCTTTAACTCAAATAAAATTTTTAATTTCTTTTTTAAAGAAAAAAACTTTTTTTTATTTAATTATTTATTATTATTAAATTTTTATTTTTTTATTTTATTTATTATATTATTTATAGGATTAATATTATTATTAATATATTATATTTTTAATATTTTTTTTATTTTTTTAATTATTAAATTTGTTAATTAATATAATATTATTAATTTTCTATATTTTATTTTATTTTTATTTTTTTTTTTTTTTTTAATGGCTTTGTATATATATATATATTTACATATTTAATAATTAATATTTTATTTACTCTTTATTTTTTTTTTTTTTTTTACAACACAAAAATAATTTAAACTATTATTATAAAAAAAAAATGATTTTTTATTAATTATTATTTATTTTTATTGTTAAAAAAAATTTTAACTTTTTATTATATTATATAATATATATATATATATACTTTTTTTTTTTTTTAAAAAAAAAAAAAAAAAGAGGGAATATATATTTTTTTATATTTTATTTTATTTTATTTTATATTATTTAATTTTGGTATGGCTTAAGACCAACACAAACATCAGCAGTAACTGGAGTGTAACCATTCTTCTTCATAAGTTTGATTTCTTCTTCAATTAAGTTGAGGAAGGTCTTCTTATTCATATTACCGGAATAGAAAGTGTGATTAAGAGAAATAATACCCTTACCGAATTTAGCCTTGAACTTCTTAATAACATAGTCAAGATCTTCACCCTTGTTATCCCAGTCCATGGTATCAACATTCCATTGGAAACCAGCAGTGTAACCAAGACTTTGAAGAGTCTTCTTAACAGTTGGGTTACTAGTACCAGATCCATATGGTAAACGCATGAAGGCTGGTCTCTTACCAGTAATCTTAACAATAGCTTCTTCAACCTTAATCATTTCTTCCTTGATTTGACTAGCGTTAAGTTCATCAAGATCGGCATGACTCCAAGTGTGACTAGCAACAATGTGACCTTCAGCAGCCATTCTCTTAACAATTCTCTTACCTTGAGTAGAGTAAATATCCATAACATTGTCACCGTTAAGGAAGAAAGTAGCCTTAACATTGTACTTCTTTAAAAGATCTAATAAATCTTCATCGTACTTGTATGGTCCATCATCGAAAGTAAGAGCCCAGTGCTTGTTGTTATTACATTGTTCGTAGAATTTGAAGCTACCAGAATTGTTTGGCTTCTTGTTGGTTGAATCAGTTGGAGCCTTACTAGTTTTATCGTTACCACAGGTACCAAATTCAGATTGACAACCGGCACCACAGTATTCATCAGTGCTACCACACCAACCATACTTACTACAACATTCACTATTTGGACAGACACCATGATCCTTACCACATTGACCATCCTTTGAAGTAGCTACTGCTCCCTTCTTAGTGGTAGTAGTAGTGGTCTTCTTAGTGGTAGTGGTAGTCTTCTTAGTGGTAGTGGTAGTCTTTTTAGTGGTAGTGGTAGTCTTCTTAGTGGTAGTGGTAGTCTTTTTAGTGGTAGTGGTGGTCTTTTTAGTGGTAGTGGTAGTCTTCTTAGTATTATTACATTTACCAAATTCAGATTGACAACCGGCACCACAGTAATCATTAGTCTTACCACAGTAACCATATTTACTACAACATTCACCATTTGGACAGACACCATTGTTCTTACCACACTTACCATTCTTAGAAGTTGGAAGAGCTGAATTCTTTTTAGTGGTAGTCTTTTTAGCGTTAGTGGTAGTCTTTAAAGGAGTCTTCATACCAGTCTTCTTAGTAGTGGTGACCTTCTTAGTAGTGGTAACCTTCTTAGTAGTAGCCTTTTTGGTGGAAGCCTTTTTGGTGGAAGACTTTGCGGCTGACTTTTTATCACAGACACCAAATTCAGATTGACAACCGGCACCACAGTAATCTTTACCAGTACCACAGTAACCATATTGACTACAACATAAACCATTTCCACACTTCTTGTTGTTAGCCTTCTTACCACAACTTGGTGCAGCAAGAGCTGAAGCAGCTAATAAAGTTGTAAGAAAAACTTTAATAAACTTCATTTTATAATAATTCTATAATTGAAAATATTCTATAATAATTATTTTATTTTTTTTTTATTAAATTTTTTTTGTTTGTTTTTTTTATTGGGTTTTTTTTTTATTATTTTTTTTATTTTTTTTTTTTTTTTATTTTTTTTAATTTCCCTTTCTTCTGTTTTCTTTTTGATAAACAGATTTCTGGTTAATATATTATTAATTACTATAATAATAATAAAATTAAAAAAACTAAATTTTTTTTTATTTTTTTTATTACTTGAAGAAAAAAAAAATTTTTTTTTATTTTTGGTAAAAATTTTCTGTTTATATAGTTCTATTCAAAATATTAATATTGATTAAGGTTTTATATTTAAATATTTAAAACATTTTACTCATATTATATTTATTATATATTTATTATATATTTAATTATTAATATATTAAAATATATTAAAAAAAATTTTTTTTTCAGTTCTTTTTTTCTTTTTTCCTTTTTTTTTTTTTTTTTTTTTTTTTGTTTTATAATCCCTTTTTTTTTTTTTTTTTTTTTTATATTTAATATAATATAGTTATATTATATATAACATAATATATTAGTATAATTAATTATATACTACATTTGACATATATTAATTAATATTTATTAATATAACCTTAATTATATAATTTATTTATATTTATTAATTTATATTGAAAAGTTAAACGATTAACTTTATTTCCTAATAAATGAGGTTACACTAAAATTTATATGATACTCTTTATATTAGAATATATTACAATATATTATATTAAATAGGAAATAGATGAATTTTTATTTGAAATGCTAGATAAAATATTGGTTGGTTTGTAATATTACATATTACAATAAAATATAAAAATTAAAGGTAAAGTAAAAAAATAAAAAAATAAAAAGTTTCAGGCTCATGAAATTTAATATAATAATAGTATATAAATATAATGTTATATTAAAAAATTAAAAAATAAAAAAATAAATAAAAAAAAATACTTTTATTAAATATAAATATAAATATAAATTTAAATTTAAATATACATCATCAAACTATCCTTTAATCTTAACCTTAACAATCAATCAATTTTTTAATTATTTAATTCTTAATATACACACACGCACTCATGCATAATAATACAAAAGAGTATTAAAAAAATAAAATAATTCTTTTATTCTATCTTTTTTTTATTTGAGTTTTTATTTTTTATTTTCTTAGATTTTACTTTAATAACAATAAAATTAAACTTAATAAATAAATAATTCAATATTTTTAATATTAAATTTTATTTTAATATTTTCATAGGAATGATGTTAATTGGTGTTTTATATTAAAGAAAATATTTTTTTTTCTTTTTATAAAAAAAATGGATAAAATAAAATAAAATAAACAAAATAAAAAATTGAATATAAAAAATTGAATATTGAATATTGATGACGGTTGTTTTTTATTTTTATTTTTATTTTTTTATTTTTATTTTTATTTGTTTGTTTGTTTATTTACATTCTTCACTCTACCTAAATTGGAAATAAATAAAAAGATAATGTAAAATAAAATGATACAATGAAATGAACCATATCAAATTTGATAATTTTAATTTTTTATAATTTGTCAAAATATTTATAAAAGTTGTTTTTATAAAATAAACATAAACAAAAGCATAAACATAAACAAAAAAACAAAAGCATAAATATAAAAATAAATATAAAAATAAATATAAAAATAAAAATATTTTATTTTTTTTTTCACTCTTTTTCATTTATTTGATGTTAATTTAATTTAATTTATTTATTTATTTATTTATTTATTTATTTATTAATTTATTTATTTATTAATTTATTAATTTATTAATTTATTTATTTATTTATTTATTTATTAATTTATTTATTTATTTAGTTATTTAGTTATTTATTTATTTATTTATTTATTTATTTATTTATTTATTTATTTATTTACTTATGTTTTGTTTTATTTGTTCAAAAAGAAATTGACATGAAAAGAAAAAAAAGAAAAAAAAAATTCCAGAATCGTTAATATACGGCGCATTGTATTTGATTATATTTAATAATAAATAAGATTTAAATGTAATATATATACGGTACATAAATTAATAACATATGTCAATATAGTAAATATATTGACATATCAATTAGTTATTATATACTTGATAATAAATAAAAAGAAAACCTTTAAAATAAATGCATAAATTAAATAAATAAATAAATAACTTAAAAAATTATAAATAATTAAATAAAGGTTAATTAATACATAGTTAAATAAACTAATATAAATCAATGAATAATTTCTATAATAAATAGATAAATAAATAAATAAATAAATAAATAAATAAATAAATATAAATAGATAAAAAATTTAATTAATAACACTTTAAATTAAAATTATTAAAAATATATTAAAAATACATTAAAATTTATCCAATATAATAAATGACATATCATAAATAGTAAAAAAAAAATTTTTTTAATAAATAAAAGTAAAAATTATTAAAAATGGATAATTTTTGTACATTTTTTTACTTACAAATTTTATTTATATAAATATTAAATAGGCTAATATATTTTATTATATATTTTATTATAGTTTTTATAATATATTAGATTGTAATAGACTTATCTTTTAAATTTGTTTTTTTACTTTTTTTTTAATATATAAAAATCCTATAATAAGAATACAATGATACTAATAGAATAAATAAATAAAAAAATAAATTATGCAATCATAAATTATAATATTAATACTACTAGAATTGTACAAAAAATAAAAAAACCACAAATAATTAATAATAATAATTATTAACTATTATTCATTATTATTATTATTATTAATTATATAATAGTAAATAGTTACATTTTGTATTTGTACAGTCAAAATTCATTCTAAAAAAATTTTTACTATTCCAATATTCCAATATTCCAATATTCCAATATTTATATTTATTTACATTTATAATATAACATATATTAAATAAAATTACAATTTATTTATAATTATAATTATAATTATAATTATAATATATTTATTAATTCTATTAAAATTGATTTCTTTTTCTTTTTATTTATTATTTATTATTTTTATTTTATTTTATCTTATTGTTGTTTTTTATTAATTTTTTTTTATTTATTTTTTCCTACTTAAAAAGGAAAAAGGAAAAAAAAACCAATTAAGTATTTTTAATTATTTTTGAAATTTAATTTTAATTTTGACATCATTTCTATTATTAATTTATAATAATTATTAAAAAATTATTATTTATAAAAAAAAGAAAAGAAAAAAGAAAAAAAGAAATAAATAAATAAAATAAATAAATAAAATAAATAAATTTAAATTAATTAATAAATAAAAAAATAAATAAATAAAATACCTTTATTTTTTTTTTTTAATTTGCTCAAATTAAGAGATTATTCAATTATTCATCAAATAAGCATACAAAAAACAAAAGAAGCAAACAGACTATTCGATCATAAATAAGTAAATGATATAAATAAATGACTATAATAATTTATAAGAAACAAGAAATTAAGTTATTAATAATAAAGAAAGAAAGAAAGAAAGAAAGAAATGATCATTTAAAGGAATATTAAATAATATAAATAAAGCTAAAACAATTAA